>AWOL01S0037811.1:115759-177699 GCA_000715115.1 Nicotiana otophora | reverse complement strand
GGGGTAAAGTGGTGGAGAATATGTCATTACAAAGTGGGTGATGGCTCTTTTGGTTTCAGGCTAGTGTTTTTGGAAGAAAATATGATGGAATCTACCTGGAACTGGTGTCACATCCCTTTTCTATCTCGCTATAAATATTATGTTATGCTGTGGGTTAAACAAGTTTTTTCATTTGTAGTGACATTTTGAAACAAGGATTATTTTATTGTTCAGAGTCGCCACTTGGAATTGAGTTTGATGTTCCAAGTCATCTTTTATTTGAATCCCTAGTTAAAGGAAGGTTTGACTCTATTTTTACTGATTCACGAAAATATGAGATTGGGTAAGGAATTCTGTTGACCGGAGAGAAGGTGTAAGGTACTTCCCGAATCACGTAGTTCTAGCACGGTCACTTTATTGACTATACTTGGCCTTAAATCAATATTGAATATTCCTATATTTGTTAGGATTGTGCTTCCCTCTTATCTGCTTTTAATTGCTTGATATTAGATTTATGAAAATTATCTTGAAATAAGTCGCTTACGTATACTCATTTTGTTTGGCATGTCAAAAATCATGTTACGCATATATGTACACAATGAATAACACTTTTATTACTATTTCAAGAAATAATTGGTCAAGTCGTGCGAACGCGCACTCGAATTTGGATCTATGGATCATAGTCATGCCACGCGGATGTATCCACAACCATAATAATTTTAAATAGAACTAAAGGCATGCTAGTGTGTTGTAAAATTATTTCTTAAATTCGAGATTGTTGTGAGGCCGGGAGTTATGGATATAGAATTATTGAGACACAATTACAGCTTTTTTACTCTTATGCAGTGATGGGCTTGAAATTGTTTGGCCAAATATTCTTGCAACGAACTTAATCCAAATGGACTTACAATTGCCCCATTCCCTGATCAGCCCGAATTATTAGGTCCAAATCTTATTATCAAATTTGAAATTCTTATCCAACAGCACTACCTAATTCTTAATCTTCAACTAAACCAAGATCAATTTCTTTTCTCGTTCTTAATAAACTGAAACTGCGACCCAACATGGCTTAATTACTGAAATAATAATATTCACTTTACTTCTATGCTTAAATCCAAAGGAGCGGTAAACTACCATGGATTAGTATCAAGGAAAGATAATGAACAAATATGGAGAAAAACTCAAAACTCATGACAAAGCATAATTGAACCAACAAAAAGATACTTCGGTGAACAGACTAGTTCAAACAATTATACCAAAGGCAAGACAGAGAATCAAATATGTCATGTTCATTCAACTAAAATAATTACAAGAACACACTCAAAATTTAAAGAGAGAGTAAGGTAAAGATAGAACCTCAATGACAAAATATCGAAACGAAAAGCCTCTTACGGACTAAGAGCCTCAAGCATAACCTCGACTGGAGACCTCGTCAGCACCTCAAACGGAATCTCAAACTCGACCGCAACTTTGATGACCACGTAAGGCAAGCAAAAGAATAGACCTCAAAAGAAAGACACCAGCTGCAACTGGTTATTTGTGATAGTTTCCAGTAGGTTTAGGCTCGGTTTAATGGTTGAAAGTTGGAGAAAAAGAGTGGTCTTGAAGCTGGTTTACACGGCTGTTTTGTTCAGCTGTTTTTGAGTGGTTTCAGGTAGTTTAAAGATGCTTTTGGTGCTGGTTTTCGTGTGTATTGAAGCTGCTTTAATGGCTGTTTTTTAGCAGCGTTTCAGCTGCATTTTTGGCTGGGATTTGGGCTGTTTTGAGGCTGTTTTGTTCAGCAGCATTTTTGTTATTTTAGGCGAGTGTACATGACAACTTTTATGGAGGAAAGGGTGGTTTATAGGCGGTAATTTGGGCTGCTGTTACATGAAGGTTTACATAGTTGTCTTAGTGTAAAACAAAAGGACGTGTGAAGATGGGGAAGAAGGCCGCTAGCTTCTTTTTTTTTTTTTCGCTGCTGGATTTCTTTTTTATTTTCTTAGCTTTTCTAATCTGACCCCCTTCCTCCTTCCTCATGTGTGTACATATAATAAGAAAACATGAGAGGAAGAGTGTTAGAAAATGAATGGCGGGACTATGGAATAGTTTTAGGAGTGGGATGATGGGACAAGAAAATAGTATAAGGAGTGGGGTGATGAGGCAAGGAAATAGCGTAGGTAAAGTGGAAAGCAGTTTAATTAGATTTGGTCTGTATCTAAAATAAATTTATCACGACCCCAATTTCTCTCCATAGGATGTCGTGATGGCACCTAGTCTCTACGACTAGGTAAGCCTAACAAATAGTAATAACTTGACATAAACAATTCTCAAAATGCTAAAAACAAGCCGAATAACTAATATAACCTTTTGATAATAAACATAATCTCAACAATACACTTTTCAGAACCGATGGAACTGAGTCAGAAGATCTATAGAGTAAAACTAGAATATCTAGTGCACCACTATCTGAAGGAAAAGAAGTACAACACTACTAAATAAACAAAGGAAGGTGACTCCGTGGCATGCGGACGTCGAGCAGGCATACCTTGAAGTCTCTGTAAGGCAGCTACAATGACCTCTAATGACTGGCATGAGCAGACGTGCTTGGAAGAGCAGAAGCATAGTATGAGTACACCATAACGGTACCCAGTAAGTATCAAGCCTAACCTCAGTAGAGTAGTGATGAGGCCAGGTCAAGACACCTACTAGGATGTAAATAAACAACATGAAAATGTAACGGGGATAAATGATGGAAAATGAAGAAATAACTGATACGAAACAAGATAAATACATGAACCAATACCAGAGATTAACAATGGAAATAACATAAAAAACAACAACTAAAGAAACTGCAATGATCATATACAGTCAATAATTGCTAGGACAATAAAGAATGAAACAACGAGAAATGTACCACCCAAAAAATAATTCTTTGCAACATGAAATAAACAGCAAGAATCACAATGAGGTACCGCCTCGTGTATAATAAAATCACAACTGAGGTACCTCCTCGTATAATAAAGAATCACAACCGAGGTATCGCCTCGTATTCACATTTCTCAATTTCAATCGCAATGTTTCGTTATACCGTCGCGTGAGCCTTACATTTGAAATAGGTTTTGAAAACAGTTTTTCCAAAATAGCTACACGCACTTTAGCCCACCTTATGACGTCGCGTGGCTTTACGTAGTTCCCCTACAAGCAACACGCATATAAGTCCCACCTTATACCGCCGCAAGTACATTAACCCCAAGCCTTATACCACCACATGCGCGTCAATATCATATCACAATAACAATTCGCACCACAAGTGACCATATATCATAACTTGCCAACAACAACAATATCAATATTTTCACAACAATAGCCCTTGGCTCCACCACAATATATATAAGAATATCAACAATAACAATGAATGTAAAATGCTCAATAAGATAGATGTTTCCACAATAACTAACTTCGCCTCAACGTGTTAACGACTTCTAAAACTTCAATACCAAATAACTCCACAATGAGAGAAATACTATATAACCACAATATCAGATAAGACTAACTCACAGTAAAAGAGATAACATTTAACAATGAGCTTCAAAGAATGGAAATCAACAAGTAAAGGAATAACATGAACAATTACTTCAACTAACGATAATCAACAAGGAAAGAGATAACACGATCAATAACTTCAAATAATGGTAATTAACAATGAAGAGATAGCAAGTAACAATAAAAGATTCAACAAATTCAACTAGGGCATGAGAGCAATTTATCAAGTAGGACGTAGAACAAGAGATAAACAAGTCAATTAAGGCATGTAAGGATAGACTAACACAAAGAAGGATAGATTGACTATGAGAATTTAGAACATGACATGACATTTTAATTAAAGCATAGAAATAGTCTAAGTAGCCTAAACTTGTCAAATACTACGTACAATCCATGTACCCACTCGTCACCTTGCGTACATGGATTTCACTTAGCACAATTGAATCAAACAATATCAATCCTAGGGGGTAGTTCCCCCACACAAAGTTAGGAAAGACACTCACCTCGACTAGGCCAACTCAACCCTCGGAAATCATTTTTTCCTTAAACTTCGCCTCCACACGGCTCAAATCTACCCAAAATTAACTCAATATCATCAACCAATGCAAGAAAACACAATTACAATAAATAAAGCTTTGATATTTACACTTTACCCAAAAAGTCAACAAAAGTTAACCTGGGCCCCGCCTGATAAAAACCTGGGTCCTATGGTAGATTCCGACTACTTATGATCCCACAAATTTATATATGTGATTAGTTTCAAAATCCGAGTCCAAATCGTCTCTCAAAACTCAATTTCTTATTTTTCAAAAACTTGACAACGTTTCACAAATTTTTACTTTGATTCATATGCTTTTGATGTTAAATCCAAATTATGTTGATGGAATATGATTAGAATAACTTACCCAAGGTTTGTAGGTGAAAAATACTTTCTCCAAATCGTCTTCTACCGAATCTAGGGTTAACAAAACGAGAGAATGAGTTCAAAAGTCTCGCCTCCCAGCCCTTTAACTAGTTGTAGATGTTGTATTTGCGAAATAGGATTCATATTTGCGAACCCTCGCGATTGCGGACAGGGCTCGCATTTGCGAACCTTGAAAGCCTAAGTCAACATCGCAATTGCGATGAAAGCTTCGTAATTGTAAACTAGTGGGCATCGCAAAAGCGAACAATTATTTGTAAATGGCAACCAAGGTGAAGTCTGGCAGTCTTCGCAATTGCGAAGGGGGTGACGCAATTGCGATATCAGAGCCCCCACTGTCGCCTTCGCAAATGTGATGTTGGTGCTCGCAATTGTGATACATGAGCACCAGCATTACCAGCAGTTCGATTTCAGTCCAAAACCATTCTGAAACATGTCCAAAACTCTTCCGAGCCCTCGGGGCTCCAAACCAAACATCCACACAATCTAAAAACACCATACGAACTCGCTCGCGTGATCAAAATACAAAAATAACATCTGAAACTACGAATTGAACTCTAAAACGCATAAAATTTAAGGAAATTTTCAAGAACTTCTAGAATTACGACTAAACATCTGAATCTTACCAGATTAACTCCAAACAGTACCAAATTTTGCAGACAAGTTCTAAATATCATAACAGGCTTATTCCAAGTCCCAAAATCAAATTCTGAGCTCGATAACTAAAAGTCAACCTATGGTTAAACTTTTCAACTTCAGATTGTCAAATTTTGGCAAACCAACATAAATCAATCTACGAATTTCCAAAATCAATTCTAGGCATATGCCCAAGTTGAAATCACGATACAAAGCTATCGGAGTCATAAAAACACAGTTCCAGGGTCATTTTCACAAAAGTCAAAGTTTGGTTGACATTTTCTAATTTAAACCTCTAAGTCAAGAATCAAGGGTCCGAATCAACCCGAAAGCATCTCAGGACAAAACTAACCGACCCCGCAAGTTATAAAATTATAAACACATATCTGTGAAGCATGAAAAGGGAAAACAGGGCACAATTGTATAATACGACCGACTTGGTCGTTATATTACACCTGGTGCTTTAAGTGGTTAAAATGAGCGAATGGCTTTTAATATTTCAGCACCAGCTAGTGGGCGACTGAGGTTTAAAGAATTATTTGCGGTAAGGGCATGTGGTGCATGTACCGCTATTTGTTTTAAGGTGAGGGAAAGTTCAGTTTTGTAGATCCGTTGAAAGTGAGCTGTGATAATGGTAGTTATAAGGGCCGGGTCCAGACCAATTACCTACAGTGTCGTGTAGGCATAAAATGTCATTTTTCCTGCCAAGGTGGATAATACTAAGGTGAAAAGTTTTTATGTTGGCATCGCCTTCGTGAAGGTTTTGTATAAGCTATTTGAGTTTCCAAAAGTCTTCTTCGTTTTTTAAGAGCATATTAAATTGTTGAATGAGTGTATGTTCAAGGTGTAAATGGTAAGTTGTTTAAAATTGTGGATCCATTTTTTGGATTCCATCAATACTAGCTTGGATGATGTTTATTTAGTGGAAGATATTCCCGAAGCAGGAATGATTCCAACTTTTAAAAACTTCATTGAAGTGTTGTAGGGTAGGGAGATAATCATTGGTGATGGACCAAATGTTTTGTACTATGCAGTGGAAATCAGGGTGTGTGAGCCACATGGTTTCAAATTTAAATCCCGCGTTGTTACGTGAGGTGGCACGTGCAAGATTTAATAGAAGAGGATTGTGGTCAGAGTGCGTGCAGGGGAGATGTAATACAGACAAATCTTGAAAGAGGCGCAGCCAATCTGAGTTAGTTAAAAATCTATCAAGCCTTTCTAAAATAAGTGTACGCAGTAACTTGCGTTTATTAGTCCATGTGAAGCGTGCGCCGGTGAAACCGAGATCATGCATACCTATGTATCACGACCCAAAACCTCATATTTCATGATAGAACCTATCACAATACTAAGCAAGCCGACAATCACAAATAACCACGCATTTTTAAAATTTGAAAACATAATGAAATATGCTTAATAGTAAAAATCACATAATAACTAATAAGAAAATACCGAAACTCAATACAAAATCCCCTAAAATTCGAGTGTCACTGAGTACATGAGCATCTATATGAAAATACGGTCTGACTACGAAAACAACTTTCTAGAAAGATAGAACAGTGCAAATAAACTAAAAAGAAGGAGAGTCGAGGTCTGCGGACGCTAAGGCAACTACCTCAATAGTCTCCAAGCAGATGAAGCTCCCAATGTACTCCATAAGTAACATAACTAACCTTGGCCTGAAAGCAAAGACGAGCTCATAAAGGTACAGTTCAAATCCAAATTATAACAGTGCAGATATGACGAGAAAAATGACAGTAATATCTTAGAGAAAACTCATAATCAGTTGGTACATAGTACAAGAATGTAGACATGCTTTCAAGTTAACAGTTTAAACTCAACACAGATAAAGTATGCCATGTATGACTGATATGAGGAATGCTACATATCTATATCTACAAGTCAATATACATGTCGCATGTAATGCATCACAATGATAACCTCACGTACTCCCACTCTCAGAGTACTCAATCAGACTGTCTCAACTCTCACTCATCACAATCAGTCACTCAGCACCATACGGTACCTGCGCTCACTGCTGGTATGTTAGACTCTGGATGGGCGGATCTTGCCCAAGCGCTAATATAAAGCCAATATGGCCTTCTGTGGCGTGCAGCCCGATCCCATAACAATATAAAGCCTATAAGGCCTGTTGCGGCATGCATACTGATCCATAATAATAACATATATAAAGCCAAGAAGGCCTGCTACGGCATGCAGCCCGATCCACAAATCTCACTCACAACACGGATCTCAGGCCCCAACTCAATCATCGATCTCTCCAGTCTCTCGGGCTTAGAAATCTCATACCAATCAGCCCAAACAATGATATATGATACATCAATAAATAGTAACTGAGACTGAGATATGATATACAAATGATGGATGTGACTGAGTACATAACTACAAATCGAGCAAATAATTCAACAACAAATGACCTCTATGGGTCCTGACAGTACCAACATATAGCCTAACATGATTTCTAACATGAATCCCAACTCAATTTCTCTAACACAAGGAGATTACATGAATAGTAATAAGATTAGATGACTACACAGTTCCACAGAATCAACCGAGTCACATTTACTACGGTGCACACCCACACGCCCGTCACCTAGCATGTGTGTCACTTCAACACCAACCATGTGAATCGGCCTCCGAACGACTCGAATCTAGCCACAAACAGTTCGATACAATCAACACAAGTTATAGGAATCAATTCCATATGATAAAGCTTAGTTCTTTAACAAAAATCAAAAAGTCAACCTCGGGCACATGTCTTGGAAGTCGACAAGCTTAACAAAATCCGAATACTCATTCAACCACGAGTCCAACCATACAAAAATTATCCAATTCCAACATCAAATCATCACTCAAATCCCCAAATCTTACTCTCCAATTCTGTCACGACCCAAAACTCCCCCCGTAAGACGTCGTGACGACACCTAGTCTCTACGACTAGGTAAGCCTAAACAAATGCGAAAATAACAAAGCGAAAGTAAAACTTAACAACTATCTGCAATAGATAACCAAATAACTAGAAACAATGCCGCTCGACATTTACAATAACCAACAGTCCAGTAATACACAATATTCCCAAAACCCGGAACATCATAAATCACAAGCTACAGAAGGAAATTAGTATCTCTATACACCAGAGTCTAACAAAAGAAGTACGGAAAGGTAAATGATATAGGAGAGAATAGAGGGGGAGTCTAAGGTCTGCGGACGCGACAGATGTACCTTGAAGTCTCCGTACAATAACAAGCACTCTAAGCTAGTAGCGGGCCTAATAAGAACCACCTGGATCTCACAAAACATATGCAAAGAGTAGCATGAGTACACGACAATGGTACCCAGTAAGTGCCAAGCCTAACCTCGGTCGAGTAGTGACGAGGTTAGGTCAGGCCCACTGGTAAATAATAAATAAGGCAGGAGAATATATAGTATAATAAGAGACTGAAATTTAACAAAAGGAAACACAGCAAGGCAACAGTACAACACACAGGGGTAAACAACAGGAGATCTCCTGAGATACCGTCTCGTAGTCCCAAAATAAATATATAGGGAGAACTCCCGAGGTACCGCCTCGTAGTCTCAAAAGTAAATATACAGGGAGAACTTCCGAGGTACCGCCTGGTAGTCTCAAAAGTAAATGTGTAGGGAGAACTTCCGAGGTACCGCCTCGTAGTTTCAAAAGTAAATGTGCAGGGAGAACTCCCGAGGAACCGCCTCGCAGCCTTAAAGTAAATGTGCAGGGAGAACTCCCGAGGTACTGCCTCGTAGTCTCAAAAGTAAATATACAGGGAGAACTTCCAAGGAACAGCCTCGTAGCCTCAAAGTAAATATGCAGGGAGAACTCCCGAGGAACCGCCTCGTAGTCTCAAAAGTAAATATACAGTTTCAAACCGATAAATACAACAGTTAACAACAAGTTTCTACAGTTATACTGATAAAGAACAAGGAAAAGCAGAAAATCAGCTAGGCATGCTTCACAGAGTTCAAATAAGCAGTTAAAGCACGTAGACATGCGATATCAGATTAAACAGGATAACTACACATATTGGAATAGCTCAATGAAGAATGAAAACAGACTAATAGTCATTTAAACGGTATAACTCGAATTAAAGGAAAAACAGGTTGCTACTTAGTAAAATAAATCGGGTTTTACAACAAATAGCCCGTGTACATACTCGTTACCTCACGTACACGATGCTCACATATCACAACAGTACCAAATCCTAAGGGAATTTCCCCCACACAAGGTTAGGCAAGCCACTTACCTCGAACCAAGCTCAATCAATCGGTAACAATGCCTATTCCACGAATATTTGATTTCGAATGGCCCAAATCTAGCCAAAATCAATTACATACCATAAATACAACTATAAGAAACTAATCTAATTAATGAAATCAAAGATAAAGCAAGAAATTCGAAAATCGCCCGAAAAAGCCTCCCCGAGCCCACGTCTCGGAATCGAGTAAAAGTCATAAAATATGAACACCCATTCACTCACGAGCTAATTTGTACAAAAATTATCCAAATTCGATATCAAAATCCCAATCAAAACTCAAACACTTAGTTGAAGAACTTCTCCCATGTTTTCCAAATTTCTCAACCAAATTCCTTAATTAAATGATGAAATCAACTATCGATTAGTGGAATATAACCATAAACGAGTTAAGAATCATTACCCCAAAGTTATCTCTGAAAAATCCTTAAATTAACGCCTCAATCCGAGCTCTCAAAGACCCAAAATGAAAATGAGATCAAACCCTCGAAATTGACCTTTTCTGTCCAGCGATTCCGCATCTGCGGACTACCAGTCGCACCTGCGACAGCGCACTAGTGGAATTTCCATCGCAGGTGCGGAAATGACTTAATATCCAAAGATCCGCTTCTGCGGAGCAGGGCACGCACCTGCCGGCCTGCTTCTGCGGATGACCTTCCGCATCTACGACTCTGCCCAGGCCGCCCCTTTTCGCTCATGCGGTCAATCCTCCGCATCTGCATATGCGGCTCCCATTTCGCACCTGCGCTCACAGACCAAGCTTGACCAAACCGCACCTGCGATCCTCCTTTCGCACGTACGATCACGCACCTGCGGTATCCCCTCCGCAAGTGCGAAAACACTAGAAACCTGAAGATCTTCAGCAACTAGCCTAAGTCCAAATTCAATCCGTTAAGCATCAGAAACATACCCGAGGCCCCCAGAACCTCAACCAAACATACCAACCAGTCCTAAAATACCATACGAACTTAGTTGAGCCCTCGAATCATATCAAACAATGCAAAAAATATGAATTCACCCTCCGATTCAAACTTAATAAACTTTAAATCTTCAAACTTCTAAAACCAATGCCGAAACCTATCAAACCACGTCCGATTGACCTAAAAGTTTGAACATAAGTCATATTCAGCCTTACGGACCTACTCCAACTTCCATAATTAGAATCCGACACCGATATCAAAAAGTCTACTATCGGTTAAAATCTCCAAAAATTCAACTTTCGCCAATTCCAGCCTAAATCAGCTACAGACCTCCAAAACACAATTCGGACACGCCTTTAAGTCCAAAATCGCCCAATGAAGCTAACGAAACCGACAAAACTCCATTCTTGAGTCGTTTTCACTCAGTCCCGACTACGGTCAAAGTCTTAAGGTTTAAGCTTCTGTTTAGGGACTAAGTGTCCCAAAACACTTCGAAAACACAACCAAAGCCTCCCGGCAAGTCACATAAGCAGAAAGAGATACGGGGAAAGCAGTAAATAAGGGATTGGGGCTATAACTCTCAAAAAGACCGACCGGGTCATTGCATCCTCCCCCTCTTAAAATAATCGTTCGTCCTCGAACGAGCATAGAGACATACATGAAGTGGTGAAAAGATGTGGATAGCGGCTGCGCATATCATGCTCGGTCTCCCAAGTCGCCTCCTCGACTGGCTGACCCCTCCACTGAACCTTCATGGAAGCAATGTTCTTCGACCTCAGCTTTTGAACCCGCCTGTCCAAAATAGGCACCGACTCCTCAACATAAAATAAATCCTTGTCCAACTAGACTGAGATGAAATCCAACACATGAAATAGATCACCGTGATACTTTCGGAGCATAGAAACATGGAATACCGAATGAACTCCTACTAGACTGGGAGGTAAGGCAAGCTCATAAGCAACTACCCCAATACGCCGCAACACCTCAAATGAACCAATGAACCTTGGGCTCAGCTTGACCTTCTTCCTGAACCTCATAACGCCCTTCATACGTGAAACCCAGAGCAAGACCCGCTCGCTAACCATGAATGCAGCATCGCAAACCTTCCGATCAGCATAACTCTTCTATTTGGACTGGGCTGTGCGAAGTCGATCCTAAATCACCTTCACCTTATCCGGGGCATCCTGAACCAAGTCTGTACCCAATAACCTAGCCTCGCCCGGCTCGAACCAACCCACTGGGGACCGATACCGCCTACCATACAAAGCCTCATACGATGCCATCTGAATGCACGACTGATAACTGTTGTTGTAGGCAAACTCTGCAAGTGGCAAGAACTGATCCCACGAACCTCTAATCTCCATCACACACGCACAGAGCATATCCTCTAATATCTGAATAGTGTGCTTGGACTGTCCGTCCGTCTGAGGGTGAAATGCTGTGCTCAGCTCCACTCGAGTACCCAACTCATGCTGTACGACCCTCCAGAATCGTGATGTAAACTGCGTACCCCAGTCAGAGATGATAGATACCGGTACCCCATGAATCCTAATGATCTTACGAATATAAATTCGAGCCAGCTGGTCGGAAGAATAGGTAGTCATCACAGGAAGGAAATGAGCTGACTTGGTCAGCCTATCCACAATCACAAAAATAGCATCAAACCTCCGCTGAGTCCGTGGGAGTCCAACAATGAAATCCATAGTGATCTGCTCCCATTTCCACTCCGGAATCTCTAATGTCTGCAGCAACCCACCTGGCCGCTGATGCTCATACTTCACCTGCTGGCAATTTAGACACTGAGCTACATACTCCACTATGTCCTTCTTCATCCTCCTCCACCAGTAATGTTGCCTCAAGTCCAGGTACATCTTCGCGGCACCTGGATGAATGAAGTACCGCAGTTGTGAGCTTCCTAGAGAATCAACTCATGCAAACCATCTACATTAGGCACACATAGCCTGACTTGTATTCCCAATGAACCATCATCCCCAATGGTGACTCCTTATCATCACCGTGTTGGACCGTGTCCTTAAGGACAGGCAGATGTGGGTCATCATACTGACGCTCCCTGATACGATCATAAAGAGAAGACCGAGAGATCACACAAGCCAATACTCGACTCGTCTCAGAAATATCCAATCTCACAAACTGGTTGGCTAAGGCCAGAACATCCAATGCCAATGGCCTCTCTGCTACTGGTAGATATACTAAACTCCCAAAACTCTCTGCCCAGTAGCTCAAAGCATCGGCCACCATATTGGCCTTCCCCGATGGTACAAAATGGTGATATCATAGTCCTTAAGTAGCTCCAACCACCTCCGCTGACGCAAGTTAAGATCCTTTTCCTTGAACAGATGCTGAAAACTCCGATGATCGGTGTAAATATCATAAGGGACACCGTACAAATAGTGCTGCCAAATCTTCAAGGCATGAACAATAGCTGCTAACTCAAGGTCGTGGATAGGATAGTTCTTCTCATGCACCTTCAGCTGTCTGGATGCGTAGGCAATCACCCTACCGTCCTGCATCAACATCGCATCGAGACCAATCCGCATTGCATCACAATATACAGTATAAGACCCCAAACCTGTAGGCAATACCAATACTGGGGCTGTAGTCAAAGCTGTCTTGAGCTTCTGAAAGCTCTCCTCACACTCCTCTATCCACCTGAATGGAGCACCCTTCTGGGTCAGCCTGTTCATAGGTGCTGCAGTAGATGAGAATCCCTCTACAAAACGACAGTAATACCCCGCCAAACCAAGAAAACTCTGGATCTCCGTAGCTGATGATGGTCTAGGCCAACTCTGCACTGCTTCCACCTTCTTCGGATCCACCTTGTTCCCATCACTCGATACTACATGACCCAAGAATGCCACTGAGTCTAGTCAAAACTCACACTTCAAAAATTTTGCATACAATTTATTTTCTGTCAAGATCTGAAGCACAATCCTCAGGTGCTACTCATGATCCTCCCGAGTCCGGGAGTACACCAGAATGTCGTCAATAAACACAATGATGAAAGATTCAAGATAAGGCTGGAACACACTGTGCATCAAGTGCATAAAAGCTTCTGGGGCATTTGTCAGCCTAAATGACATCACAAGGAACTCGTAGTGACCATACCGAGCCCTGAAAGTAGTCTTCGGGATATCTGGCTCCCGAATCTTCAACTTATGATAGCCGGAACGTAAATCAATCTTGGAAAGCACCCTGGCACCCTGTAGCTGATCAAATAAATCATCAATACGAGGCAATGGATACCTGTTCTTCACTGTAATTCTGTTCAACTGGTGATAATCAATGCACATACGCATAGAACCATCCTTCTTCTTCACAAACAAAATAGGAGCACCCCAAGGTGACACACTTGGCCGAATGAAGCCCTTATGAAGCAACTCATGTAATTGCTCCTTCAACTCTGGAGGAGCCATACGATATGGAGGAATACAGACCAAAATCAATATCTCTGTCGGGCGGCATGCCCGGAAGATCAACTGGAAACATATCTGGAAAGTTCCTCACTACTGGGACTGACTTAACTGTAGGGGTATAAATACTGACATCTCTCACATAAGCTAGATACGTGCCACATCCCTTCTCAAACATTCATTGAGCTTTAAGAAATGAAATAACTCTGCCGGGAGTATACTCTAAGGTACCTCCCCACTCTAATCGCAGTAATCCTGGCATAGCCAACGTCACGATCTTAGCATGACAATCAAGAATAGCATAATGGGGAGACAACTAGTCCATGCCCAAGATAACATCAAAGTCTACCATACTGAGAAATAATAAATCGGCTTTGGTCTAAAAAAAACTAAGAGCAATCCAACACAACTGATACATGCGGTTCACAGTAAGAGAATTTCCCACAAGAGTAGACACATAAATATGGGAACTTAAGGAGTTCCTAGATACGCCCAAAAACGGGGTAAAAATAAGAGGACACACAGGAATAAGTGGAGCCTGGATCAATTAAGACTGACACGTCTCTATGACAGATCAGAACAATACCTGTAATGACAGAGTCAGAAGAAACTGCCTCTATACGAGCAGGAAGAGCATAATATCTGGCCTGGCCTCCCCCTCTAGGGCGACCTCTACCTCCCCAACCTCCACCTCGAGCCAGCTGAGTAGGTAGGGCAGTAGCTGGTACTGGAATCATAGCCTGAGGACCCGGTGGAGCATGCGGTGGCTGAGAAGTCTGTAGAGGTGCACCTCTCCTAAGTATGGGGCAATCCCTCACCATATGGCGAGTGTCACCACACTCAAAACAAGCTCTTCGAGAGCGTGGCTACTGTGACTGGCTCGGTCCAAGTCTGCTGGACTGACCGTGAAAAGCACCCCGTGCTGGAGGCACACTAGACACTGGCGGTGCATAATAAGGCTCCTGGGGCCTAGAAGGGACCGGAATACCACTGGCGGTTATAAGAGCTGAATGAACGGGGCGACTCACATAACCCCTACCATGGCGAACTGCAGCTGAGGTACGAGTACCACTGTAAGTGCCAGACTCTTGAGACCTCTTGGCCTCCCTTTCTTCTCTATCCCGAGCGAGTATGCCCTCCAATCTCATAGCAATACTCACAACCTGCTGGTAAGAAATATCCATCTCCAGCTCCCTGACCATACTATTCCTAATACTAGGGTGGAGTCCCTCAATAAACCTACGAACCCTCTCTCGAACTGTGGCAACCAAGGCCGGTGCATGTCGGGCCAAATCACTGAAATGAACTGCATACTCTGACATAGTCATAGCACCCTGGTGCAACTGCTCGAACTCCGCACGCCATGCGTCCCAGAGTCTCCAAGGGACATACCCTCTCAAAAACATATCCGAAAACTAAGTCCATGCAAGTGAAGCTGCCTCAGCCAGAATACTCAACTCATAAGCATGCCACCACTTATAGGCTGTTTCTCTAAGCTGGAATGCAGTAAAGGAAACCCCACTCAACTCCGCTACACCCATAGTACGGAGAATACGGTGACACTCCTCCAGAAAACCCTGGGCATCCCCTGACGCCAATCCACTGAAGGTAGGAGGGTGATACTTCTTGTACCTCTCAAGTCTGAGATGCTCCGCCTCAAAAATTGCTGCCCTAACCTCGGGTTGAACTGGAGCTACCGGCTGCATCGGTATAATCTCTGGAACCTGGTCGACCAGAGCCCGCTGCTCTAGAGTACCGGTGACGGAAGTTTGTGCTCCTCCCCCGGCCTGAGATGTGGCAGGAGCAAGTGGAATCAATCCAGCCTGAGCTAAGGTGCTGAACATGCTCAGAAATTGGGCGAGAGTCTCTTAGAGGTTTGGTGCAGCAACAGGTACCTCAGGTGCCTGCCCTCCAGCTGGAGCTATTGGGGGCTCCTCTGTCGTAGCTCGCGCGGGTGCTCTGGCTGCACCGCGTGGACGTCCTCTGCCTCTACCTTGGCTGACCTCTCGCGGCTCTAGTAGGGGGTTCGGGTGCTTGGTCATCAAATCCGCCTGTACGTGTCCTCACCATCTTTTAGAGAATAGAATACAGAAGTTCAGAATTTTTTAAAGTCAACAATTTTCGGACGATAAGGAATCAAAATAGTGGAATTTTTTCCTAACAGTTCCATAGCCTCCCGAAGATAAGTACAGATGTCTCCATACCGATTTGCGAGACTCTAATAAATTGGCTTGTTACTCACGACACTTATAAACCTAGAGCTCTGATACCAACTTGTCACGACCCAAAACTCCCTCCGTTAGACGTCGTGACGGCACCTAGTCTCTACGACTAGGTAAGCCTAAACAAATGCGGAAATAACAAAGCAAAACTAAAACTTAACAACTATGTGTAATAAATAACCAAATAACTGGTAATAATACCGCTCGACATTTACAATAACCAACACTCTAGTAATACACAGTATTTCCAAAGTTCGGAACATCATAAGTCACAAGCTACAGAAGGAAACTAGTAACTCTATACACCAGAGTCTAACAAAAGAAGTACGAAAGGTAAATGACATAGGAGAGAATAGAGGGGGACTCCGAGATTTGCGGACACGGCAGATGTACCTTGAAGTCTCCGTACAACAACAAATACTCTCAGCTAGTAGCGGGGCTGATAAGAAGCACATGGATCTGCATACAAAACATGTGCAAAGAGTAGCATGAGTACACCACAATGGTACCCAATAAGTGCCAAGCCTAACCTCGGTCGAGTAGTGACGAGGTGAGGTCAGGCCCACCGATAAATAATAAATAAGGCAGGAGAATGTACAGTATAATAAGATACTGGAATTTAACAAAAGTAAACACAACAAGGCAACAGTACAACACACAGGGGTAAATAGCAGGAGATCTTCTGAGATACCGTCTCGTAGTCACAAAATAAATATACAGGGAGAACTCCCAAGGTACCACCTCGTAGTCTCAAAAGTAAATATACATGGAGAACTTCCGAGGTACCGCCTCATAGCCTCAAAGTAAATGTGCACTGAGAACTCCCGAGGTACTGCCTCGTAGTCTCAAAAGTAAAAGTGCAGGGAGAACTCCCTAGGAACCGCCTCGTAGCCTTAAAGTAAATGTGCAGGGAGCACTCCCGAGGAACCGCCTCATAGTCTCAAAAGTAAACATATAGCTCAAACCGATAAATACAATAGTTAACAACAAGATTTCTACAGTTATACTGATAAAGAACAAGGAAAAGCAGGAAATCAACTAGACATGCTTCACAGAGTTCAAATAAGCAGTTAAAGCACGTAGACATGAGATATTAGACTAAACAGGATAACTACACATATTGGAATAGCTCAATTAAGAATGAAAATAGACTAATACCCATTTAAACAGTTTAACTCAAATTAAAGGAAAAACAGGTTGCTATTCAGTAAAATAAATCGGGTTTTACAACAAATAGCACGTGTACATACTCGCCACCTCATGTACACGACGCTCACATATCACAACAGTACCAAATCCTAAGGGGATTTCCCCAACATAAGGTTAGGCAAGTCACTAACCTCGAACCAAGCTCAATCAATCGGTAACAATGCCGTTTCCATGAATATCCGACTTCGAATGGCCCAAATCTAGCCAAAATTAATTACACACCATAAATACAACTATAAGAAACTAATCTAATTAATGAAATCAAAGCTAAAACAAAAAATTAGAAAACCGCCCCAAAAGCCTCCCCGGGCCCACGTCTCGGAATCGTGTAAAAGTCACAAAATATGAACATCCATTCACTCACTAGCTCATCTATACCAAAATTATCCAAATTCGATATCAAAATACCAATAAAAACTCAAAAACTTAGTTGAAGAACTTCTCCCATTTTTCCCAAATTTCTCAACCAAATTCCTTAATTACATGATGAAATCAACTATAGATTAGTGAAATATAACCATAAACGAGTTAAGAATCATTACCCCAAAGTTCTCTCTGAACAATTCTTGATTTAACGCCTCAATTCGAGCTCTCAAAGACCCAAAATGAAAATGAGATCAAACCCTCGAAATTGACCTTTTCTCCCCAGTGATTCCGCATCTGCGGACTACCAGTCGCGCCTGCGATGCCGCACCTGCAGAATTTCCATCGCAGGTGAAGAAATGATTTAAGATCCAAAGATCCGCTTCTGCGGACCAGGGCACGCACCTGCGGGCCCGCTTCTGCGGATGACCTTTCGCATCTGCGACTCTGCCCAAGCTGCCCCTTTTCGCTCTTGCGGTCAATCCTCCGTATCTGCGGATGCGTAAATGCGGCTCCCATTTTGCACCTGCACTCACAGACCAAGCTTGACCAAACCGCACCTGCGCTCCTCCTTCCGCACGTGCGATCCCGCACCTGCGGTCTCCCCTCCGCAGGCGCGAAAACACCAGAAACCAGAAGATCTTCAACAACTAGCCTAAGTCCAAATTCAATCCGTTAAGCATCCGAAACACACTCGAGGCCTCCGGGACCTTAAGCAAACATACCAACTAGTCCTAAAACACTATACGAACTTAGTCGAGCCCTTGAATCACATCAAACAATGCTAAAAACACGAATCACCCTCCGATTCAAACTTAATGAACTTTGAAACTTCAAACTTCTAAAACTAATGCCGAAACCTATCAAACTACGTCCGATTGACCTTAAATTTTGCACACAAGTCATATTCAATCTTACGGACCTACTCCAACTTCTGGAATCGGAATCCGACCCTAATATCAAAAATTCCACTACCAGTAAAAATCTCCAAAACTTCGACTTTCGCCAATTCCAACCTAAATCAGCTACAGACCTCCAAAACACAATCCGAACAAGCCCCTAAGTCCAAAATTACCCAACGGATCTAACGGAACCGACGAAACTCCATTCCGGAGTTATTTTCACACAATCACGACTACGGTAAAAATTTTAAGACTTAAGCTTCCATTTAGGAACTAAGTGTCCCAAAACACTCTGAAAACACAACCAAAGCCTCCTGGCAAGTCACATAAGCTGAAAGAGATACGTAGAAAGCAGTAAACAGGGGATCAGGGCTATAACTCTCAAAATAACCGGCCGGGTCGTTACAAATTGCTAGTCCAAAATTCCCCAAATTCCACCTTAAAAACATATAATCTAGGTGGAAATTCAATGAGTATTCAATATTAATAGATAAAAACGATCAAAAGTTGCTTACCTCTTGAAATCTAGTGGAACCCCTCTCAAAAATCGCCTCTAACCGAGCGTGCAAAGTCCAAAAATAAAAAAATCTTCAAAACCCTTGGAATTAATACACTTCCATGCATCTCGCAGCCAAAAGACCGCATCTGCGGGACCGCATCTGCCGTGAAATATCCGCACATGCGGGACTGCATCTGCAGTGAAATCTCCGCACCTGCGGAGCTCACTTAAGCCCCTACACTCCGCATATGCGGAAGCACTTGTGCACCCAAACGTCAGCTTCTGCGAAAGCACCCGACCACCTCAGCCTCACAACTTTCCGCTTCTATGACCTCTCTTCCGCATGAGCGACTCCGCTTCTGTGGACCACCTCTTGCACCTACGACCCAGCAACCCCCAGCTCACCTTCGTAGATTCGCATCGCTAACCGCACCTGCGACTCTGCACCTGCGGCCACTCCTTCCGCATGTGCGATGGAACCAGACATCAGCAACTTTAGCCAATCTCCCAAGTCAAATTTCAATCCGTTAACTATCCGAAATCCACCCGAGGCTCCCGGGACCTCAACCAAATATACCAACAAGTCCTAAAACATCATATGAACTTGCTCAAAGCCTCAAATCACATCAAACAACAATAAAATCAAGAATCGCACATCAAGTCAAGCCTAATGAACTTATGAACTTCTAACTTCCAAAACTAATGCCGAAATATACCACACCAACTCCGATTGACTTCAAATTTTGCACACAAGTCATAAATGACACAACAAACCTATTCCAACTTCTGAAACCAAAATCTGATCTAAGTAACCATAAAGTCAACTTTCGGTCAAACTTCTCAACTCTCCAAACTTCAATTTTTCTAATTTTCTCCAATTCAAGCCAAAATCATCTACGAACCTCTAAATTAAAATCCAGACACACTCCTAAGTCCAAAATCACTATACGAGGCTATCAGAACCATAAAAATTTCATTCCGGAGTCATTTGCATATAAGTCAACATCCGGTCAACTATTTCAACTTAGGCTTCAAACCTTGGGACTAAGTGTCCCAACTCATTCCGGAACATCCCCAGAACCAAACCAACCACCCCGACAAGTCACACAACAACAAATGAGAATAGAATAAGCAATAAATGGGGGAACGGGGCTATAATACTCAAAACGACCGGTCGGATCGTTACACAATGTGATGTAAGCATTCCCGAAAAGCATTTATCCTTCTATTTTTGACTGGGTTACCAACAAACTTTTCGGACCCAGTAGTTACTTCATTAAAGCCACCACAAAGAAGCCAAGGACAAGTAACACTGTTATGATTTTTTTTTTAGATTTTCCCATATTCCAAGTCTGTTGTGTAAGGATGGACTCGCATATATAACAGAAAAAGTCCATATAGGAGAGGATTGATTGACCTTGGTGGTTGCATGTATTTCTTGGTATTTGACAACAAGTGGGTCAACGTCGACCTCATCTCCTTTCCAAACAAGTACTATTCCTCCGGAAAAACCTTGTGACCTTACATGAAGAAGGCCAGTGAAGCCAAGTTCATCTATGAGAGATTCATGTTCGTATAAGCTTAATTAATGATATGGGAAGCTCTGATCTCGTTAAAATCCTGAGCCAGAATGCTATCACTAACACTTGCCAATATTGTCCAAAAAGAATTATATCGTACTGAATCCTTCATTACTTTCTTCCTTGGGCCTCTTACTGCTTACAAAAACAATGGCACCACTAAAGTAACTATTTAAGGGGAAGCTCTCACTATCAGAAATAAGCTAAGGATGGAAATATCTCATTGTTTCTACCACACCCCTTAGTGATAACTTTACCTACTTAAATATGAAGTATCATGATCAAGATAAGCTATAGAGAACAAAGAGGGACTAATTTTGTGTACAATTACGTTACCAGAATTTAATGAAAATAATGATTTGAGACTTGGAGACGTTGGGTTTAACAAGAAGATGCACCACGTGAATGGAAGATGCATCTCTTGGATTGAACCTCTTTATCTCACCCTTTCATTATCTATAAATTTGGAGGTGTGGCCTTATTTTTCAGATATGGAAAATCTGAAAACTTCTCCCCTCTTTTGTACATTGTTGCATTATTTTTCAAATAAATATAAGTGTCAAGTGTGATTTGCTCCGTTTGTTGAGTTCGCTGAAGTTCTGTGTTTTGTAGTGCCGCTATCACTGAATAGTTATTCTGTTCTATCGTGGGAGGAATTAATCCATAACCTTGGGCAACAGTGAGAGGCTTAAATTACTTAAAGACACACAAGCAACTTGTGGACTCGGAATTATTTTATGTTTTGTTTATGGAAAAAACTAACGTTATTTTTCCTTCTCTGATTTTTTGATTTTGAACACAGTTTAACAACAATCTTATGAATTTAATTGTTGAGATGGTTGATCATAGAAAAAAAAAAGGATTGGAAATCGTTTCCTGCTATGGAAAAGATTATGATGAATCAATTCATACGATATGGTCCTCGGCGGAATCGTTTTGCTTGATACGTTTGCATCATGGGAATAATTTTGAATTGAGCAAGTTTTGTATAAAGGATGCAGATTCCTTTGGATCAGTAATCAAAGGTGTGGCATATCTCAGATTACACTTTAATGATGATTACAATTTATCTCAGATTAAAGTGTTGATATCATGGCTGATTCCAAAATGGTTCAAATATGTATATCTGTCCCAGAGATATGGGAAGAGTTTAGATGCATGACATGAAGAGTTTACTTGTAATTGACTGGTAATACGCGAAATGCAACTCAAGTTTTTAGAGGAATATACAACCGTTGTGTCGGTTGGTTGCTTTTGTGAAGTTGTTACAGTGTAATATTACTCTCAGTACCGTCACTGGAGACAAAGTGGCGTAGAAAAGAAAAAAACATATTAGTTGTCTACGAAGTGGATTTCGTGTCAACAACTAATGAATTAAAACACAGCCGCACTGCGTTGGAAACTCATTCACGCAAGTCCCTTGGTGGTTTCCTGGACGATAGGACAAATAAATAATGTGGATGGTCATCATAATTTTTTCAAGGTTTATTTTGGTGAATATAATAGAGAAGATTATAAATCTGAAAGCCCTTAGTGTCAACATGGCAAAGATTGCAGAGTGCAATAACACTTTAAGTTGGCAACAAAATTCGGGTTCTACTTTCTTGGCTCTATTTTATTACTATTCTTAAATTGTTTGCTCTATATGATTTATGAAGTCGGATTCCATAAATGTTAGGGCAAATAATTTATATGATTTTTGCATGTTATGATAATTAGGAATAACATATGATTAAAGGGTAATTTTGTTATTTCTTGACCAAATGAAAAACTACTTAAGTTGTTAATATATGTACTTTGGTAACATGCATGAACATATATGGGTGATTAATTAATTTCAAAGTTGTAAGACATGAATGCGGCTTACACTAATTTTTGAAAATATTGTTGAGATCATGAAAGTAATATGTAAAGATGTACATATATTTGTTTGATTAGAGCAAAAGATGAAATTATTGAACCGTTTAAGCATTATAATAGTTTAGTTGGGAAGCCATTTTAAAAGGAAAAAAGAAATTGTGATTTTCTACTCCCATTTTGGAGATTAAAATCTTTGTGATTCTACTCATGTTTTGAGATTAAAATCCGCGTGATTTTCTACTCGTTTATTGAGATTAAAGTCTTCGTGACTTTCTAATCATTTGTTGGAGATTAAAGTTTAAGTGACTTTCTACTCGTTTTTGTAACGACCCGACTTGTCTTTTAAGAACTAATACCCCGTTCAATGACTTAAGGTCTCGAGAAGTTTCGCAATATATATTATGACCCGCGGGTGTGGTCGAGTTTGATTTTCGGAAGATTCAGATTTAAATTAAAAGAACAATTTTTATTTAGAAGTTTAAATGAAAAGAGTTGATCGGAGAGTTGACTTTTGAGCAAACGATCCCGAAATAGAATTTTGATGATATCAATAGCTTCGTATGGTTGTTTCGGACTTGGGCGTATGTTCGGATTTGGATTTGGAAGTCCGTAGGACAATTCGACGTATTTTGGCGAAAGTTGGAAAATAGAAGATATTTGGAAAGTTCGACCGAAGGTTGAATTTTCGATAATAAGGTCAGATTTCGATTTCGAAAATTGAAATAGCTCCATAAGTCATTTATGACTTGTGTGAAAAATTTGAAGTCATTCCAGACTGATTTGGTACGTTTCGGCGCAAAATATAGAAGTTCGAAGATTTGAAAACTCATAATTCGATGCAATGCGCGATTCGTAATTTCGGTGTTGTTTGATATAATTTGAAACCCCGAGTAGGTCCGTGTTGTGTTACGAGACTTATTGGTAAATTCGAACGAGGTCCCGGGTAGCTCGGATGAGTTTCGGACGAGGTTCAGATCGAATTTGTACTTGTTGAAAATGCTGGGGTTTCTGCTGTTTCTGGGCAGCAGCTATTAGAATCGCACCTGTAGAATTTTGGGCGCAGGTGCAGCCATACAGAAGCGACATTGACAGGGTTGGTGTTTGGTCACTAACGCGGAAGAAAATGCGCACCTGCGATTGCGCAGAAGCGGGAATGAAACCGCAGGTGCGAAACTGGGCATAATGTTAAGGACCAAAAATGGTCATTTCGTCATTTTCGTTTTGGATTTTTTGGAGCTCGAATTTGGGCGATTCTGGAGGGTGTTTTCACAAGCTTGGTTGGGGTAAGTGTTCTATATCCTAAAGTGATTATATTTCATGAATCTATGGTTATATTCATCATTTAATTCGAGTTTAATGGAGGAAATTGGGATTTTTGTAAAAACTTTTCTAAAACGGGAATTTCAGATTTGGAGGTCGAGTTGTTATCGGAATTGGATAAAATTGGTATGGTTGAACTCGTATAGGAATGTGTATTCTGATTTCATAAAAAATATGTCGGGTTCCGAGAGGCGGGCCCCGCGTTGACTTTGGTTGACGTTTTAGAATACAATTTTAAGTCGACGTTTTATTATCCGAAATTATTTTTGATGAATTTTAATGAAGTTGTACAATTAATTTGGATAGATTTGAGCGGTCCGGAGGTCAATTCAAGAAAGAAGGCAATTTTGGAATATCCACATAATTTCAAAAAAGGTAAGTGTCTTGCCTAACCTTAAGTGGGGGAATTACCCCTTAGGCATCGAGTCTTATGTGCTATTTGTGAAATGTGAAAAGCCGTGTACGCGAGGTAACGAGTACGTACTCGGGCTATATGTGCAAAATTTATTGAGTTAAAGTCTTGGACATATTTTGTAGTAAATTGGATAATTGTTGGCATTTATTTAATTATCAGTTTGCCATGCCTCAATTCGCATTTATTGAATTTGTTTTTATATTTGATGTGACTGTTACCTGTATATTTATATGAATTCTGTGACTTTGATGGTTTGATATTCTTGGAATTTAATTTTATTATGGATTTTTTCCCTGCAAATAATTAATTAAATGAGCTTAAGAAGAGGTGTTGATATAATTATTGAGAATTTGGATTAATGAAGGCGTTGCCCTATACTGAGTAATTTCTATTTGTTGTAAAATTAATTGATTTGTTATATCTTGGGAATTGGTTGTGGCCATTGGGCAAATTGTGATATGAATTGATTTTTTTTATGTTGCCGTGATAATATTCCGTGTAAATTATTATGTTGTGTGAGTTATTATTTTGAGGATATAAGGGTGGCATTCCACTGTTGATATTATGTGGGCATAAGGTAGGCATTTTACTGTTGTTATGTGTGTTGGGATATTGTCTGGGCGGAGCGATAAGGGTGGCTATAGGAGTGATAAGGATGGCTATAGGAGCAATAAGGGTGGCTATTGATATTGTCAGGACGGAGGGATAAGAGAGGCTATTATAGGAGTGATAAGAGTGGCTATAGGAGAGATAAGTGTGGCTATTGTCAGGGATGATATGGGATGATGTGGAGTTATTGTGTTGGTAATTTTCATGTGATGTTGGGGTATTCCTTGCATTTATTTTTATATCTTGTGCAACTTGTCTTGTTGTTTCGGTAAACTTGATAATAGCCTGATTTATGTTAAAATTGTGACCCTGTGGCTATTGCCGGGTAGGTAATATTATATGGGATCAGGTTGCATGCCGCAACAGATATGAAACGTGGGCACAAGGTGCCGAAAAAAATATGATGGTTTTATTATTGGCACGTGAACTATCCGTGCAGCTGTGATATGAAAAGTGGATACGTGGTGCTGGAAAAATATGATAATTTAATTATGGGCACGAAGTGCCGTGGAAATATGAAAGTGGGCTGAGACCCGTATTTTACGAAAAATATGAAAAAGGGCTGAGACCCGTATTTTTATGATTATGAAATGAGGTGTGACATGGTGACTTTTAATTGAAAGAATTATATTCAAAATATTTATTTGGAAGGATTTTTATTCAAAAAGTATTATATGAAAGAATTACATTTAAAAGATATTTATTTGAGGAAATTATATTTGAAAGAGATTTATTGAAAGAATTATATTTGAAAGATATTTATTTGAGGAAATTATATTTGAAAGAGAGTTATTTAGAAGAATTATATGTGAAAGACATTTATTTAAAGGACTTGATTTATTTGGGTATACTTGTATTTATTATTTGTTGAGCGATATTAATGGTGTTCTTGTTGTCCTGATGTGCATATCACTGGTTGATTTGTGTGGCCCTTACTGTTATTTATTTCCTATTATTTTGTATATCATATTGCATAGGTTATTAGACTAGTGAGTGTCTTGACTGTACCCCATCTCTACTCCACTGAGGTTAGTCTTGATACTTACTGGGTCGCCACCGTGGTTTACTCATACTACACTTCTGCACATTTTTGTGCAGAGCCATGTATTTGAGCTATCGGATTCAGACAGAGCTAGAGTGTGATCGTAATGATTCAAGGTAGAGCTGCTTGGTCGTCGTAGTCTCTTGAAGTCTTTCTATTTTATTGTACTGTTAATTATTAATCAAACAGTATTGAGTATTCGATCCTTGAGATCATTTCATGCATTTAGTTAGAGTTCGTGACTCAATATTACCAGTCTTGGGAGGTTGTTTGTAAGTATTTCTGCTGGTAGTTTCTATTTAAAAAGAAAATTGGCTTGATTTGTAATTATAATCGGCTTACTTAGTCTTAGAGACTAAGTGCTATCATGACGCCTTTGGTGGAATTTTGGGTTGTGACAAGTTGGTATCAGAGCCCTATGTTCATAGATTCTACGAGTCACGAACGAGTCTAGTAGAGTCTTGCGGATCGGTACAGAGACGTTTGTACTTATCTTCGAGAGTCTACAAAACTGTTAGGAAATTTTCACTTCTTTCATTCCTGTCGTGCGGAAATTGTTGAATTTGGAATTTGAGCTTTTGTATCTCTATTCTCTCACAGATGGTGAGGACACTTGCTACCGGGTCAGCTGAGCAGATACCCACACATACTACTAGGGTTGCAAGAGGCCGGGGCCGAGGTAGAGACCGAGGAAGGGCACGTGTTGCGACTACAACACCTATCAGAACAACAGTGGAGGAGCCGCCAATAGCTCCAGTTGGGGGACATGTACTAGAAGCACCTGTTGCTACCCCCGGACTTCAGGAGAGTTTAGCATAGTTCCTGAGTATGTTTGGTACATTAAATCAGGCGGGATTGATCTCTGTTGCACCAAATATTTAGCAGATTGGAGGAGTAGCTCATACTCCTACCACGACTCCAGAGGCGCAAGTTCATATTGGTCGGGTTCCGGGTATAGCACCGGTACAACCCGTTATTCCGGTTCAGCCTGAGGTCAGGCCAGAGGCATAAGAAGAAGAACAAAAGAGACTTGAGAGATTTAAAGGTATAGTCCATCTACTTTTTGTGGCACAGCTTCAGAGGATGCCCAAGGATTTCTAGAAAAGGGTCACTGTATTCTTCGCTCCATGGGTATTGTGGAAGTAAGCGGAGTAGCCTTTACTACATTTCAGCTGTCAGGCACAGCGTATCAGTGGTGGCAAGTTTATGAATAAGGTAGACCAGCCGATGCAACACCACCAACTTGGGCTCAATTTTCGGAAATATTTTTGACAGAGTTTGTTCCCCAGACTCTACGGGATGCATGGCACACAGAGTTTGAACGGTTGCGTCAGGGCACTATGATAGTGTCAGAATATGCTATCAGGTTCAGTGAGTTGGCCCGTCATGCACCTATCTTGGTACCTACAGTCAGAGAGCGGGTTCGCAGATTCATTGAGGGGCTCGATTATCATCTTAAAATATGCATGGATCGAGAGTTGCAAACTGATACTCCATTTCAACAAGTAGTGGAGATTGCGAGGAGGATTGAGGGTGTTCTAAGGAGGCCAAAATGTCTCGAAGTTCTGGAGGGTTCAGTGGATTTTACTCTTCAGCTATGACCCATTATGGCGGAGGCTCGAGCAGTCGGCCAGCTCAGTCTGCACTTCAGATTACTCGGGATGCTCCAGTAAGTTCTTATAGTGCACCACCGACACAAGATTCATACAGTGGTTTATTCCAGTTATCCGACACAGACTCAGTACGAGCAGTCGTGACCTTAGAGGGGTTGTTATGAGTGTGGTGATACTAGGCATATCATGAGAGATTGTCCCAGACTTGGGAGAGGTGGATTTCATCAGAACACTCAGGCTATGGGCCCCGATTCACTTACTACCCCACGTGCACAGCTAGTTAGGGGTGGAGGACATGCGGGTAGAGAGCGCCCTAGAGGGGGAGGCCTAGCCCGTTGATATATATTCTATGGTATGGTTGAGGCTAATACACCAAAGAGTGTCGTTACAGGTATGATCCTGATATGTTATAAAGATATTTTCCCTTAATTTGATTCAGTTCTGAATATTGAGGTGAGTCCTCCTATTATGCTCCGCTTATGGGTGAGCTTCATAATTTTGTGACCCACTTATATGTTTATCCCTGTTGGGAGAGTTGATGATGTCAGCCAGTGTCTGTCATTTTTATTTGTGTACACCATTGGGGGCTATAAGTCTAAATGTGACTTTTTATTACTCACTACAGTGGGTTTCGATGTGATTTCGGAATAATTGAATTCAATTTTATGAATTATATGACCTACCGGGATGAGGGTTCATTACGTGTTGAGAAAATTGTTTACAACATTTACTGAAAAGAAGAAAGAAAGGAAATTGAAAATTTCAGTTGGCACAATGTGCAAAATACTTGTGATTCGGAGTTGAGGACGCGATCCTCATATTTGTTTTTTATATATGACGTGAAATATTTAAACCGGGTTACAAACCGCGATGGAAGTTATATAAGGACGAGGTCCTTGTAGTGAAAATTTTTATGAGTTTAAATTCTCCCTTTGTGAAATTAAAATTTGTACTATAGTATTAATATAGAGACATGCCTGTTAGGCTTATTTGATAATTCTTGTATATTTTTCTGTGCATATTTAGCCAAATTTGTGCGGTAAATATTGAGTTTTAGCCTATAAGGTGGGTGCCCAGGTGGATTTAAATGTGACTCGTTAATTTTGGGTAAAATAATTTTGAGGTATTCATGCCTCGCATGTTGCTGTCAGTGTTACAAAAAGTTGAGATGACATTTTTGGTGAATACGAGATTAATTGAGGATGCTGAAAATTAATTATATACAGCTATTATGATCATAGATGTGGTTATGGACATACGTATGATGTGTGCGTAGGTACGAATTGCTACAGCCGGTTGAGACTAATACCATGTGTTGATGTCAGGAATTCGAAATTGTGATGATCCAAAATGTCATATTTAAATTTAATAAGTAATTCTGTGTTCTAATACCTCGAAAAGCACCATGTATAATTCTTCGACTTGCGTGCACAGTCCATATAATGTTCCGAAAATTTTTTATGTGAAAAATGGATTAAAATGTGTAATAGAGCTTTAAAACTCAACTGAATTGACTTTGGTCAATATTTTAAACAAACGGACCCGGATCAGTGTTTTGACAATTTCGGTAGATCCGTATCATGATTTGGGACTTGGGCGTATGCCCGGAATCGAATTCCGAGGTCCCTAGCCCGAGATATGGAATTTTGATGAAACAATTAAAAGTTTGAAAGCTTAATGATTTTTAAGAAACTACTGAAGTTGGATATATTGACCTCGGGTCCGTATTTTTGGTTCCGGAGCCCGGTATAAGTCCACTATAATATTTATGAGTTGTCTGCGGGTTGTACGCGGCAACAGAACTGAATGTGAATATATTGTGAGAGCGGGTTGCACGCTGCAACATAACTGAATGTGAATATATTGTGAGAGCGGGTTGCACGCTGCAACAGAATTGATGGAATTGATAATTGGTTATAACTGCTGAGTTGGCTTCAATTATTATAAACGAGTTGCCTGATTTATTTCTATTATTGTTGTTGTTACTAATATTGCGTACAGGTAATGTAAGTGACCCGCCTTAGCCTCGTCACTACTTCGTCGAGGTTAGGCTCAGCACTTACCAATACATGGGGTCGGTTGTACTGATACTACACTCTGCACTTCTTGTGTAGATTTTGGAGTTGGTTCCAGCGGCGTACCATAGACTTGCTCGAATTTCAGCTACTCAGAGGAGACTTGAGGTATAACTGAACGGCGTCCGCAGTTCTAAAGGCCCCGTCTATTTTACTTTAGCTGTGTGATTGTTTCCAGATAGCTTTATTTTATTCAGACCTTTATTTGTATTTATTCTAGAAGCTCGTGCACTTGTGACACCAATTTTGGGATGGTATTTAGACACCGTTGTCTTTTATGGATTATTCACAATATTGCAAAATTTACTTATGCAATTGTTTCTTTATTATTAATAAATTTAAAATATGTTTTAAAAATAGATAATATTATTCTAACGTTGGCTTGCCTAGCAAGTGAAATGTTAGGCGTTATCACGGTCCGAAGGTGGAAATTTTGGGTCGTGACAGAAATTTATTGGGAGTGTAAGGAATTGGCTTAAAGGCTTACAAGTGTGAATAAAAGAAATAATCTCCACTGAGATGATGTTGTCGGACCCCTGTTAAATTTACGGTGACGTAGAATCACCCGTGAGTATGTGTGAAATAATGCACTCAGTAATTTAATGTCATCAGAAAGATTCTTGGCACGTTCGAGGACGAACGTATGTTTAAGAGGGGGAGAATGTAACGACCCGACTTGTCATTTTAAGAATTAACACCCCGTTCAGTGACTTAAGGTCTCGAAAAACTTCGCTATATGTATTATGACCCGCGGGTGTGGTCGAGTTTGATTTTCGGAAGATTCAGAATTAAATTAAAAGAATAATTCTTATTTAGAAGCTTAAATAGAAAGAGTTGACCGGAGAGTTGACTTTTGAGCAAACCACCACAGAATAGAATTTTTATGATGTCAATAGCTTCGTATGGTGATTTTGTACGTCAGTGTTGATAAGTAGGGATTTTGATTGATTATTTTCTCTCTTTTAACTGCGATTTAGCTAAAAAATGCTTAAAGGCATTCGCGAAAACTAACAAAATGTGCTTACTTGCAGGAATATTGGGATATAAGCCAAAGAAGTCAAAATCATTTCATAAAGGAGTCAAAAGTGAACAAGAACCAAAATAGGGCAAAAAGGCCAGCAGTACGGACATCACAACTCTAGTGTGGTCGCAGAGAGGAGATTCAGAGAATGTTATCTGGGCAAGCTGAAGGAGTGCGGACCGCACCAAAATTGTGCGGCCGCAAAATATCAAGTGCGGCCGCAATCACTATTATGCGATCCGCAGGTGTGAAGAATCAGTGAGTTGGATTCAAGTTAAAAAACAAAGAGTGCGGACCACATCATTTTTATGCGGTCGCACAATCAGAAGCGCAGCCGCGCTCATTTTTATGCGGACCGCAGAAGCCCCGAAGTTCCAAGCCTGAAACTCCAAGAATGCGGACCGCACAATAATTGTGTGGCCGCAGAAGCTCAATGTGCGGATCGCACCAGAATTAAGCGGCCGCACAACCTCAGCATGGGCAATTTTGTCAGATTTTTTCAGCTTAGTATAAATTGAACTTTTTGTCATTTTTAGGTGAAGTGACATTGGAGAAGAGCACTTGAGCCGCTTTCTTTGCTATTTTGAGGATTGTTTTACTAGATTAACATCTATACATTGGATGTTCTTTCCCTAATAAATTAATATGCAATCTATCTTAATTTCTTCTTTGATTTCTGCACTTTTCATGAGTAGCTAAATCTTTAGCTGGGGTTGTGACCCAACCCTAGTGTGGGTATTTGATGGGTATTTAATTTAGGGCTTATTTTTGATTGGGTTAGTGATATTTAGCCCTATTCATAATTGAACCCTAGAATCAATGGTTGCAAGCATTGATTCATGCCTATTCGACTTAGCCTCTACTTGAGAAAGAGAGACTAAGTCTAGGAAAACATGGCTAACACGAAATTGGGGTGAATTCAAGAAATTGATAGCCCCAATTAAAGGATTAAACCTAAAGATAGTAATACCCAACTTGAGCTAATATCATTTGTATTAGACTTGAGAAAGCCAAATTGGGCAAAATCACTTAAACTACCGAGAGGTATATAGTGAATACTCGGATGTGATTGCTACATCATGACCCCAACTAATCAAATTTGTCCTGGAGTTTACAACCCATTAGATAACCACCTAGGTAGAAGTCACGACCCTAGTCCTTTTTAATCGTTTGAAAAACTCAAGACCAAAAATATTGTCCTTAGTTTTATACTTGCAAACAATAGAGTAAAGTAGAAGTAGAACACCAATCAAGTTTGTGGAAGTGTAATTGGAGCCAAAATTTGCAATTAACTTAGATATACACCTAATCCTATATTCTAACTCCATGTGGATTCGATCCCGACCTTCGTTGGGTTTATTATTGCATCGACCGCCTCACTACTTAATTGTGGTGTGGGTTTGGTGTCACGACCCAAAATCTAACCGTGGTCGTGATGGCGTCTATCGTGTTACAAGGCAAGCCTATTTCCCAAAATATTACTACTAAATCGATTATAAGAATTTAATAAAACATTTCAACATCTGAATTTCTCAAAAACTAAATCAACTTTAAATATAATTTTTGAAATACGGAAACGAGCCCCAAACATCGGGGTGTCACTAAGTCATGAGTGTCTAAATCTATGAACTAAGAAATGAAACTGTCTAACTGTCCATACAATCCAAAAGAAGAAATGATAAAAGGAGTAACAAGGTCCTGCAGACGCTAGCAACTACCTTGCAATCTCCACAAATAGCTGGCCTGAACTTAACGATCGCCGCGCTCTAACTCACCTGGATCTGCACATAAAGTGCAGAGTATAGTATGAGTAAAACCACCTCAACAAGTAACAGAAATAACTAAGGAACTGAGCAATAGTGACGAGCTAAGTAAAACAGTCCAATTATTTATTTTCACATTTTAAAACTGAACAGAAATAAACAGGTAAATTCCATAACTCATTAAATTCAACAAAGAAGTTTAACAGATAAATGCAGCAATAACACAAACAAATACAACCTCACAGCAGTGTCACTCCATCACTCATTTAGTGCACTACCAGCGCAGAGTTCTCACCATGCCTCGTTTGCTCAGGTTTCTACATGCAGTTCCTCGGGTTATTCGAAGCAGCAGTTCCGTCATAGGAGGGGTTGTTTCGAGTGCGGGGACATGGTTCATATCAAGAGAGATTGCCCTAGATTGTTGAGTGGGGCTCCACAGTAGAGTTCTCGGCCGATAGTACGAGCACTAGCGGTTACACCACCCACTCAGCCAGCTGGGGGGGGCTCTGGTAGCCAGGGGTCACCCAAGATGGGGAGGCCGATCATGTGGCAGTTTGGCCCGATTCTATGTTATTCCTGCCATGTCAGATGCATTTGCTTTAGATGTAGTGATCACATGTATTGTCTCAGTGTGCTTTCACATTATTTGACACTGGTTCCACTTATTCCTACTTGTCCTCCTATTTTACTCGTTATTTAAATGTGCCCCATGAGTCCTTACTTTTACCTGTTCATATATCTACACTGGTGGGAGATACTATTGTTGTGGACCGTGTGTACCTGTCATGTATAGTGACTATTGGGCGATTGGAGACTAGAGTTGATCTCTTATTGCTGAGTATTGTTAATTTTGACGTGATCTTGGGTATGGATTGGTTGTCTCCATGTCATGCTATGATGGATTGTCATGCTAAGACTGTGATGTTGGCGATGCCGGGTTTGCCAAGGATCAAGTGGAGAAGTTCTCTAGATTATGTTCACAGTAGAGTGATTTCTTATTTGAAGATCCAACGGATGGTTGGGAAGGGATGTCTGTCATATTTGGCCTTTGTGAGGGATGCGAGTGTTGATGCTCCTAATATTGATTCTGTTCCGGTGGTGTGAGAGTTTTCGGATGTGTTTCCTACAGAGCTTCCATGCATGCCGCCCGACAGGGATATTAACTTTGGTATTGCCTTAGTGCCGGGCACTCAACCCATTTTTATTCCTCCGTAGCGTATGGCACCAACTGTGTTGAAGGAATTGAAAGATCAGCTTCAAGGATTTCTTGATAAGGGTTTTATTAGACCCAATGTGTTGCCTTGGGGTGCACCAGTCCTAATTGTAAAGAAGAAGGATGGTACTATGCGGATGTGCATCGATTATAAGCAGTTGAACAAAGTTAGAATCAAGAATAAGTATCCTTTGCCACGCATGGATGATCTATTTGACCAGCTTCGGGGAGTGAGGGTGTTCTCTAAGATAGACTTGAGGTCTAGATATCACTAGTTGAAGATTCGGGACTCGTATATTCTAAAGACGGCATTCAGGACCCGTTATGGTCATTATGAGTTCCTTGTGATGTCTTTTGGGCTGACCAATGCCCCACCAACATTCATGCATCTGATGAAAAGTGTTTTTCAGCCTTATCTTGACTCGTTTGTCATAGTATTCATTGATTACATCCTGGTGTACTTCGTAGCCAGGAGGAGCATGCCCAGCATTTGAGGATCATGTTGCAGCGGTTGAGGGAGGAGAATCTTTATGCCAAGTTCTCCAAGTGTGAGTTTTGTCTTAGTTCAATGGCATTCTTGGGCCACGTGGTGTCCAATGAGGGGATTCAGGTGGATCCGAAGAAGATAGAGGCGATTCAGAGTTGTCCCTGACCGTCCTCAACTATGGAGATTCTGAGCTTTCTTAGCTTGGCCGATTATTATGGTCATTTTATGGAGGGTTTCTCATCTATTGCATCGCCTTTGACTAAATTGACCCAGAAGGGTGATCCTTTCAGGTGTTCGGATGGGTGTGAGGAGAGCTTTCAGAAGCTCAAGACTGCCTTGATCACAACTCCAGTTCTAGTTTTGCCTTCAACTTCAGGTTCTTATACAGTGTATTATGATGTTTCTCGAATTGGTATTGGGTGTGTCTTGATGCAGGCGAGTAGACTGATTGCTTATGCTTCGTATCAGTTGAAGCCTCATGAGAAGAACTACCATGTTCATAATTTTGAGTTGGCTGCCATCGTTCATGCATCGAACATTTGGAGGTACTATCTTTATGGTGTGTCTTGTGAGGTATTTACAGATCATCAGAGTCTCAAGCACTTGTTCAAATAAAAGGATCTAAATATGAGGCAACGAAGGTGGTTGGAGCTGCTAAAGGATTATGATATCACCATTCTGTATCATCCCGGGAAGACCAATGTGGTGGCCGATGCCTTGAGTAGAAAGGCAGTGAGTATGGGTAGCCTTGCATTCATTCCTGTTGGTGAGAGACCTCTTGCAGTTAATGTTCAGGTCTTGGCCAACCAGTTCATGAGATTAGATGTTTCGGAGCCCAGTCGGGTCCTAGCTTGTGTGGTTTCTCGGTCTTCCTTATATGATCGCATCAAAGAGAGCCAGTATGATGATCCTTATTTGCTTGTTCTTAAGGACACGGTTCAGAACAGTGATGCCAGAGATGTACTATTGGGGATGATGGGGTATTGAAAATGCATGGTCGGATTTGTGTGCCTAATGTGGATGGGCTACGTGAGTTGATTCTTGAGGAGGCCCACAGTTCGCAGTATTCTATTCATCCAGGTGCCGTGAAGATGTACCGGGATTTGAGGCAGCACTATTGGTGGAGAAGAAGGAAGAAGGATATTGTGGGATTTGCAAATCGGTGCCTTTACTGTCAACAGGTGAAGTATGAGCATCAGAGACCATGTGGGTTGCTTGAAAGGCTAGAGATTCCAGAGTAGAAATGGGAGAGGATCACCATGGATTTTGTATTTGGGCTCACACTGACTTCGAGGAAGTTCGACACTATTTGGGTGATTGTGGATCGACTGACCAAGTCCGCGCACTTCATTCCAGTTGGGACTACTTATTCTTCGGAAGGGTTGGTGGAGATTTATATCCGCGAGATTGTTCGCCTTCACGGTGTGCCAGTGTCTATCATTTCAGATCGGGGCACGCATTTTACATCGCAATTTTGGAGAGCAGTGCTGCTAGAGTTGGGCACTCAGGTTGCGTTGAGCACATCATTTCACCATCATATGGACGGACAGTCCGAGCACACTATTAAGATATTAGAGGACATGCTACGTGCTTGTGTCATTGATTTCGGGGTTCATGGGATCCGTTTCTACAGCTCGTAAAGTTTTCCTACAATAACATATACCAGTCAAGCATTCAGATGGCTACATATGAGGCTCTATATGGGAGACGATTTTGATCTCCAGTGGGTTAGTTCGAGCTGGGGAAGGCTAGGCTATTGGGTACTGACTTGGTTCAAGATTCTTTGGACAAGGTTAAATTGATTCAGGATTGAATTCGCATGACGCAGTCCAGATAGAAGTGTTACGCTGACAGGAAGGTTCGGGATGTTGCTTTCATAGTTAGGGAGAAGTTATTGCTCAAGGTGTCATCCATGAAAGGTGCTATGAGGTTCGGGAAGAAGGGAAAGTTGATCCCTCGGTATATTGGGCCGTTTGAGGGACTTTAGAGGATTTGGGAGGTGGTTTACAAGCTTGCCTTGCCACCTAGTTTGTAAAGTGTGCATCTAGTTTTTCATGTTTTTATGCTCCTAAAGTATGTAGGCGATCTGTCTCATGTTTTGAATTTCAGCACGGTTCAATTAGATGGTGATTTGACTTATGATGTGGAGCCGGTGGCTATTTTGGATAGGCAGGTTCGAAAGTTGAGGTCAAAGGACATAACTTTAGTAAAGGTGCAGTGAAGAGGTCGGCTGTTGAGGAGGCTACATGGAAGACCGAGCGGGAGATGCGGAGCAGATATGAATGCACATCTAAGACTCCAGGTACGTTTCAAGACCCGATCGAGGACGAACGTTTGTTTAAGAGGGGGAGGATGTAACGACCTGGCCGGTCGTTTTGAGGGTTATAGCCCTGTTCCCCCATTTACTGCTCATTGTTTTCTTTATAACTGTTATGTGACTTGCCGAGGTAGTTGGTTCGGGTCCGGAAATGTTTCGGAATGAGTTGAGACACTTAGTCTCAAGGTTGGGAGCTTAAGTTGAAAAGGTTGACCAGATGTTGACTTATGTGTAAACGACATCGAAATGGAGTTTTGATGGTTCTGTTAGCTCCGTTGGGTGATTTTGGACTTAGGAGCATGTCCGGATTGTGATTTGGAGGTTTGTAGTTGAATTAGGCTTGAAATGGCAAAAATTAGAAATTCGAAGGTTTGACCGAGAGTGGACCTTATGGTTACCGATATCGGATTGGTGTTCCGGGAGTTAGAGTAGGTCCTTGGTTTCATTTGTGCTTTGTTGTCAAAATTTGAAGTCAATCAGACGCGATTTTATAGGTTTCATCGTCGTTTGTAAAAGTTGGGATCCCTTAGTTTTAATAGGCTTGAATTGGGGTGCGATTCCTATTTTGATGTTGTTTGATGTGAGTTGAGGGATCAACTAAGTTCATATTATATTTTAGGACTTGTTGGTATATTTGGTTGAGGTCCCGGGGGCCTCGGGTGGAGTTCGGATGGTTAACGGATCAAGATTTGGAATTTGAAAGACTGCTAAAGTGCACCAGGTCTAGTGCGATCACACCTGCAGTGTTTTGGTCATAGGTGCGAGCTCGCAGAAGAGAGAAGGGAATCAAAGAAGTGGCATGGAAAGAAATGGGCAGAGGTCGCAGGTGAGAGGTGATTTTCTGCACCTGCAATACCGCAGATGCAGCTGGATTTGCGCAGGTGTGGAGCTGGGCTGGCCTGGGGCACGACGCAGGTGCGAGGGGGTAACCGCATCTGCGAGCCCGCAGGTGTGAGCAAGGCTCTGCAGATGCGGAGTTGAGAGGCAAGGTCTATTTCCACAGAAGAGGATAGTGGACCGTAGAAGCGATTCCGCAGGTACGGAACATGGAGTGTAGATGTGGGCCCTGGTGATTTAAGAGATTTCCGCAGAAGCGGATGATTTTTTTATCGCAAAAGCGGTTCCGCATGTGCTGTTATTTGGCCGCAGGTGCGAAAAGCCTGGGCAATATTTTATAAATGAGGGGTTCCGAGATTTTATTCATTTTTTAACATTCCAAGCTCGGGATTTGGCGATTTTGAGAGGGATTCTTGAGGTAAGTCACTTGTGGTTTATTTTGCCCAACAATTATTTTTCCCCATTGATTTTCCCACCTAGATTGTGTGGTTTTAATGTGTAATTTGGGGGTTTGAGGCTAGGTATTTGGAGAGTTTAAATTGGGGATTTAGGTGTCGATTTCGTGTTAGATTTTGGTAAATTTGGTATTGTTGGACTCGTGGTTGAATGGGCTTCCGAATTTTGTGACTTTTATCAGATTTTGAGACGTGGGCCTCGTGGCCGGCTTTAGAGTGACTTTTTGACTTTTTATTAAGAACTTTGTATTTTCTTATGGAATTGATTCCTTTAGCTCGTGTTGATTGTATCGAAATGCTTATGGCTAGATTCGAGAAGTTCGGAGGCCGATTCGCGAGGCAAGGGCTTGCTAGCAGAGTGATTCGAGTTGGTTGAGGTAAGTATCGTATTTAAACTCGATTGAAGCACCACTTGCCTGATTTGTTATGATAGCCACGTGCTTTTGGGTGCGAACATGTGTGGGGATGATCCCATGTGCAAGACGCCGGGGTTGTATATTCATGTATGGCTTGTGCTCAGGCTCCTATAAGCCTTGAAATGACTGTTAAGCTTCGAGCTTCGATATCTAGTATGTGATAATATTTTATGTGATCTAATTGAGCCATGATGAGTCTGCGTAGAGGATTAATCCCTGAACGAACTTGATAAATGCTTTTCATTGATGAAATTTCCGGATTTAGCTACGATAGCACACTTTGCACATGCCTACACTTTAGCATGTTATTAAACGAGTTCAGGGATAGGGGAATCTTATTTCATTCATTATATACCTATACACTTGCTTTATGGCTTCTACATGATATTTAGGACTAGGGCCTGCGGCTATGCCAGGCGGATTATGTTATTGTCATGTGAGTTATCCGTGCGGGCCTATATATTGATATTATTGGTACGTGAGTTATCCGTGCGGATACATATATTGATATTATTGAAACGTGAGTTGTCTGTGTCACACGTGAGTTATCCATGCAAATTCTATTGTTAGCACGTGAGTTATCCGTGCAACACGTGAGTTGTCCTTGTAGTGTGTGAAACTTGTATTTTCTTGATCATTTATCTGACTTACTTGTTTTCTCTCCCCTATATGCCATAATACTGTTGAACAGGGCAGCAGAGAACCAATGCACATGCACGCACGGATATTCGTATCACAGAGCCTTATGGGCTAGCTTTGAATCTCACATCATGTTAATTAAAAAGGATGGAATTGTACTGATTTAACTAGTGACTTTAACAATTAAGCTTCTCTTACCTTGCCTTGTTTATTTGCGATACTTATTGAGTTGGTTGTACTCATACTATACCCTTCACCACGTGTACAGATGCAGGCATTTTCGGGCACAACGGTCGTTGATCATGGAGTCTACCTGTTCGGAGATCATCGATGTAGCTGCTTGACGCCCGCAGGCCTTGATCCTCCTTTTCCTATATTTCGGTTTATGTATTTAGTCTTACTTTCTAGACAGTGTACCAAACTATTTTGTCATATATATAGAATGCTCATATACTCCGTGACACCCAGATCTTTTGGGAGGATTCTGTATTGAGTTTCGAGGTTCATATCCGGTATTTTGGGAAATTATTAATTATTTAAAATTTCTTCCGCATATTTGAGTTTTAAAAATGTTGGTATGTGTGAGATGTCGGATTACCTAGTACTACGATAGGCGCCATCACGACAGGTCGAGTTTTGGGTCGTGACAAGTATCCTCAATAATTTGAGCTTCTCTTACCTTGCCTTGTTTATTTACGATACTTATTGAGTTGGTTGTAATCACACTACACTCTGCACCTCGTGTTTAGATCCGGGTATTTTCGGGCACGGTTGTTGCTGATCTTGGAGTTTTTTTACCCGTTCGGATATTATCAAGGTAGATGCTTTGGCATCCGTAGACCTTGACTCTCCTCCTCTATCTCTCAGTTTTACTTTTAGTGTTCTATCCCCCTTAGATAATGTTTTAGACTATGTTATTGTATAGATCCTCATGTACTCAGTGACACCCGGATTTTGGGAAAGTTTGTATTCTAGTCGCAATTGTTTCATATTACCAATTTATGAGAGTTATTGCTGTTAAACTTGTTTCATTTTATTTTTAATATAAAAATGCACAGTCTTATCGCGATTGTCGGCTTACCTAGTTCTGTGATAGGCGTGCGCCATCACGGCATGTTGAGTTTTGGGTCGTAACAGTTAACCTGATCATTATCTTCAACAAATAGTATCATATAATGTGAAGATTGTATTTAGGTTGGCTTAGCCCATAACTAGTATTAGAGCGAGGTTTAAGTTAAATTCAAAACAGGTTATTTGTGCTTGATTTTCTTATCATATTTGGGTTTTTCTTTTCCTTAAAAGAATGAAAATGCATTACCATAATTGGTTAATTTATTTCCTAAAGGAGAATATGAATATCATTTTCCTAATCCTTTAGGAGAATTATTTGAGCCCCTATAAACTGAGACTCATTCATTCTTACTTGTCATCACCCACAATGTAGTCCTTATAAGGGGTTAGAGAGTATTGTTTAGAGAGAATTTGTAATAACAAGTATTAGCGTGTTACTTATGTAAACCTCTTCAAAAGTTAACTTTGTGAGTTTATTCTATCGTACTATCAATATTTTTGTGCTCTTGTTTATATCGTGGATCACTCATCTCTACCAGTAGATGTAGGTAAATTTTGATTGAACCCAATTAAATTTTTGTGTCTTCCTGGTATATATTTGTCTTTTAATTTGTAATTATCATTGTTCAAGTTTTGCTTGTTAAAATTCGCATGATACCTAATTATTTCGTTCCTAAGAAGTGATATCAGAGCTAACAGACAGACAAGATTAATAAACACGACCCCACGTTAAAGCAGAAGAAACACTTCTTTTTGCTACTAAAGAGTAGTAACCTTTATTATATTACTGACCACGTCACAACTCAGGACATTTCTAGTGAAATTTGTCCCTCTAAAGTCTAGTACATAAAAATCCAGGAAAGGATAACATAAATAAGAACATCAATCCAGAAAAGGATATCAAATTAACAACTAGTACATATTCTAGTTTTATTCAGCAACTCGGTAGTTCTTCCACTGAATACTAATCAAATCTAGGTTTAATAAACCAAACTATAAAGTTTAATGCTGGATAGCATAGAGTCAACTAGGTCACTAATATTGGCAAAACAAGATGGGCAACCATTATTTTTCATAAGCCATGTTCTAATAAAATCGATCCAAAACATATGCGCACATGACATCCTTGTAACTTTCAAATTTCCAACGAGCTCATTTTTGCACTGCAAGAAATTCCAATCACTAGAATTAGTTGATATGATAACGTCATTGCTATTATTTTCCATCGGAACGTATCGATAAAGCAATATAACATTAACAGTTCGTTACAGTGTTGGTCATCCATCGATCAACACTAAGCAATCCCTAAAATTTTGTGCCATCGCGTTCAGTTCGTTAAAGATCTTTTTGAAGTTGAATGTCAATTATTTAGCACCTATAAATATGAGCATTAGCTATGTCACGACATGAAATTCCAACCCCAGGGACTGTGATGACACCTAATATTTCACTTGCTAAGCAAGCCAATGTTAAATATATTTATTAACCATTTTTATCAATTCAAATAAAATGATAACAATAAAACCGAATAGTCTGAAATAAAGTGATAAACTAATTAACGACATAATCCAAGCACAATCCCAGAAACTGGATGTAATGACCCAATCGGTCATTTTTATTTCTAGATCCACATTTTCCTAAATAAGACTTCACATATGTGCTTTTACTGTTTTATGACTTGTGGGGATGGTTAGTTCGGGATTTGGAAGGGTTCGGGTTGAAATCGGAACACTTGGTTCCTTAATGTTGGCTAAAAAGGGCTAAATTGACAATGTTAAATATTTTGAGTAAACGACCTCGGAACCGGGATTTGATGCTTTCAATAGGTTTGTATGATGATTTTGGACTTAGGCGTATATTCGGATCGGGTTTTGGGTGAACCAGGAACGTTTCGGCGCTTAAAGTTGAAAGTTGGTTGATTGAAGGTTTTAAAGTTCTTTAAATTTGGTTTGGAGTAGGTTTTGGTGTTATCGAGGTCTGTTTGCGATTCCAAGCCAGGGGATAGCTCTGTATGGTGATTTAAGGCTTGCACGCAAAAATTTGGTATCATTCCAAATAGTTTAAGTATGATTCGGCGCGTCCGGAGTAAGTTGGAAGAATTTGAAATTTATAAGTTGAATCTATTTGGTTTTGGGTTGTGATCTTTACCGTTGATATTTTTTTCCGTATTTCGAGAGTGCGAGTGAGTCTTTTTTATGTTTACGAACATGCTGGTATGTTTGGTCGAGGCCTCGGGGCCCCCGTACATGATTCGGAGGTTCGACGAGGCTTGTTAGCTCTTTGGAGAAGAGTTGCTGGTGCCTATCATCTCGTGCGTTCAAACCTGCGGTGGAATGGCTGTAGAAGCGGCACCTCATATGCGTCGTCTTGCTTGCAGAAGTGGAAAGAGGAGGGATCAATGATCTCTGCAGAAGCGAAGCACTTTCCACAGTAGCGAACTCGCTTATATGGTGGAGGGGTCCGCAGATGCGAAGGGAGGCAGCCTGGCCAAGGTCGCAGATGTACGAGTCGAGCCGCAGAAGCGGGCTCGCAGATGCAGGACTGGGATGCAGATGTGATGGGCCAGTGGTCAAGCATGGTCCGAAGAAGCGTACAGTTAACCGCAGAAGCGGTCCTGCAGAAGCGAAGGTCCTCCCGCAGGTGCGACAATACCGCTGGCAGAAGGGTTCATTTAAGTCGGGAGTTAAACCATTTTTGACTCATTTCTTTCATCCATTGGGAGATTTTGGAGCTTTTGGAGAGGGATTTTCACCTAGCACTTTGAGGTAAGTGATTTCTATACATTATGAGTTTAAAACATAGATTATGGGTAGATTTTAACATGAAAAATTGTAAAAAGCATTGGTTTAGATGGATAACCCTAGGTTTGATAAAATAAATGAGATTTACCTAGGACAATGGCTGTGGGATTGAGTGAAAATTATATATTTGAGTTCGTGAGGTTATGGGTAACAACTTTCTTCGAACATTTCCGGAATCCGGACACGTGGGCCCGAGGTGAATTTTAAGAATCTTCCAATTTGGGTTGTGTAATTACTCTAATAGTTAAATTATTAACTTTGAAATATATATTGATTTATTTCTACAACATTTGATTAGTTTCAGATTCTTCGGCACCGAGATGAGGCTTTAGCGCGAATTTGAGACCGGAAAGCGAGCATTGAGACGAGGTAAGTCTCTTGCCTAACTTTGTAAGAGGGAACTCATCCCCTTAGGTGTTGTAAATTACTTATGTAGGTAGCTACGTACGTACTAGGTAGCTGTATTCCATGTGATGTCTGGGTAGTCTTAGATTTGCATCATGCTTTGTTTACAGTGTTATGTTGATTGCGCTTATTAATTGTCTTAAATAGAACCGAGATTAAGGATTTTTAGATTTAAACCAATTTAGATTTCTTATGTTTAGGAAGAATTGAATAATTTTATCATAACTTTGAGTAATCTATGTTCACTCGCACCGAAAGTATTTTCGCGAGCGAGGTAAATTTCTCTACTCTCATAGGTGCATGTCGTTCGCCTCGGAGGTTAATAGATGCATTTATGGTTCATGTCGTTCGACCCTCGACAGTGCAGACAATATATTTCTGGATCGGGCCGTACGACCTCGACATAAATCGTGCGTGATAATACTCGGAGCCTATTTATACTTGATATTAATTTATGGCTTGAGCGGTTATAATTGTTTAAATGACAGGAATTGACTTGGAATTTATTATTAGTGAAGGATATTTATTCACGGCTTGTTATTGAGTTGTATTAATTATTTACATAATCCGTGCTTATTTATAATTCCTGTATTTTATTGTTAGCCCATAGTAAGTGTCGATGTCAACCTCTCGTCACTACTTCTTCGAGGTTAGACTAGATATTTACTTGGTACATGTTGTTTATGTACTCACGCTATACTTCTGCACTAACCGTGTAGGTTATGAGGCAGGTGCATCTGTTGCTTATCCCGGCGCGCACTCCTGATCCTCCGAGACTTAGCGGTGAGCTGCTTTCCAAGCCCATTCTGCAGCACCCGAAGTCTTTTTGTTTTGTGTTTTGCTTCTTTCTACTTTGTTTCAGACAGTAGCTTAGTGTTTTGTATATTCTACTAGTAGCTCATACACTTGTGACACCAGGTCTTGGAATTTTTGCTAGTAGACACTTGATAATTTTGAGTATTTATTTCACCACACTTTATCTTATAATTGGTTACACTTTATTTCATTAAATTTTCTCATCTCTCACTTATTTAATGATTAAAATCAATGATTTATAAAATGTTAGAAGAATAAACACATGGTTAGAGTACCATTGGCTTGCCTAGAGGCGTTGTTGGGTGCCATCATGGCCTATAGGGAATTTGGGTCGTGACAACATGGTATCAGAACACTAGGTTCACGTAGGTCTCACAAGTTATGAGCATGCCTAATAGAGTCTTATGGATCGGTGCGGAGACGTCCGTACATATATTTAAGAGGCTATAGGGTATTAAGAAACTACTATTTCTTCATCTCCTACCGTGCAGTTGATGTTGTGTTAATTATCTTTCTCTTATTCTCTCACAAGTGATGAGAACACGCGCACCAGATGTACCCGATCATGGAGGAGTTGCTCCCCCTATTGCTAGAGGCCGAGGTAGAGACCGAGGGAGGTCTCCAGCTCGTGGTAGAGGACGAGGATGTCCTAGAGTTGCCCCAGCTATGCCGCGAGTGGATCCTGTAGAGGATCCTATTATTGAGGAACAGGGCGAGATGCCTGTAGCAGAGCCAGCCCCAGTGGATTTCATGTCTGCACCGGGATTCTAGGAGGTCATGGGCCGTATACTGCGGTTCATGGACTCTATGACTCAGGCTAGTTTATTTCCAGTAGACCCAGCCACATCTCAGGTGGGAGGGGGAGCACAGAGTCCTACCGCCCAGGTTCCAGGGCATGCAACTGCCGTATATCAGACCCCGAGCGCACTGCCCGTTGGCGGAGCTCAGCCAGTTGCAGCAGATATTCCTGAGCTCATACCAGCTGCGCCCAGCGATCCGCATAGGCTATTGGACAGATGGACGAGGCTACATCCTCTTGTCTTTGGAGGTGAGCGACATGAGGACCCCCAAGACTTTGTTTATCGGTGCAGGGACAGACTGCACAACATGAGGATATTGGAGTCCCACGGGGTGGACTTTACCACCTTTTAGCTGGAGGGTAGAGCCTGTAAATGGTGGCAGTCTTATCTTCTCAGCAGACCAGCAGGTTCTCCTCCCATGACTTGTGACCAATTTACATGCTTCTTGTTGGACAGATAAATTCCACCCTCTCAGAGGGAAGAGTTGCGATTTCAGTTCGAGCAGCTCCAGCAGGGCCAGATGTCGGTGACCGACTATAAGGCGAGATTCTCTGAGTTGTGTCGCCATGCACTTATGATACTTCCGACCGACACAGAGAGAGTGCGAAGGTTTGTTGTAGGTTTGTACTCTGGTAGCCAGGCCACTATGGCCCGAGGGCTTGAGATGGGGACTTCTTACGAGCTAGTTGTGGAGATAGCTCGGAGGATCGAGGGTGTCCGTTAGCGGAGTCGAGAGCAGGTGATGAGGCATAAGCGATTTCAATGTTTCAATATTGAACAAAGTTACCATTAAAAACAAGTACCCATTGCCGCGTATTGATGATTTATTTGACCAGTGGCAAGGTGCTAGGGTGTTCTACAAGATCGACTTGAGATCGGGGTACCATCAGTTGAAGATTCAGGATTCTGATGTTCCGAAGATGACTTTTTAGACTAGATATGACCATTATGAATTTCTAGTGATGTTCTTAGGTTTGACTAACTCCCCGACGGTGTTTATGGATTTGATGAACCGAGTGTTCAGGCCATATATTGATTTGTTTGTCATTGTCCTCATTGATGACATTTTGATCTACTCACGTAGCATGGAGGAGCATGAGCAGCATTTGAGAGTGGTGCTTCAAACCTTGCGGGAACAGAAGCTATATGCTAAGTTCTCCAAGTGTGAGTTCTGGTTAGATTCTGTGGCATTCTTGGGACATGTTGTATCAGGTGAGAGTATTAAGGTAGATCCCAAGAAGATCGAGGCAGTTCAGAGTTGGCCTCACCCTACTACAGCAACTGAGATCAGGAGCTTCTTGGGGTTAGCATGCTATTATCTCCGGTTTGTGGAGAGCTTCTCATCTATTGCAACACCTTTGACTAGATTGACCTAGAAGGGTGCTCCGTTCTGATGGTCCGACGATTGTAAGGTGAGCTTCCAGACGCTCAAGACCGCATTGACTTCAGCACCAGTGTTAGTGTTGCCTTCCAGTTTAGGGATGTATACAGTGTATTGTGGTGCTTCACGTGTTGGCTTGGGTTGTGTATTGATACAGGAGGGGCAAGTTATTGCATATGCTTCAGGACAACTGAAGCTCCACGAGAAGAATTACCATGTACACAATTTGGAGTTGGTTGCGATTGTTCATACACTTAAGGTCTAGAGGCATTATCTTTATGGGGTGTCCTGTGAGGTTTACCCCGATCATTGCAGTTTGCAGCATTTGTTCAATCAGAAGGATCTCAATTTGAGGCAACGCAGGTGGCTCGAGTTACTAAATGATTATGATATTACCATCATTTATCATCCGGGAAAGGCTAATGTAGTTGTGGATGCCTTGAGTAGAAAGGCGGAGAGTATAGGTAGTTTGACATTCATTTCAGCGGGGGAAAGGCCACTAGCTTTGGACATTCAGGCCTTGGCTAACAGACTTGTGAGGTTGAATATTTTAGAGCCCAGCCGAGTTCTAGCATGCGTTGTCGCCCAGTCTTCACTATTCGAGCATATCAAGGCTCGCCAGCTTGATGATCCTCATATGTTGGTTCTCAGAGAGATGGTACTATAGGGTGGTGCCAAGGAGGTTGCTATTAGTGAGGATGGTGTTCTACGACTCCAGGGTCGCCTATGTGTTCCTAATGTTGATCGCTTGAGGGAGAAGATCCTAGCGGAGGCACATAGTTCTCGGTATTCTATTCATCCAGGTGCTACGAAGATGTATCGCAACCTGAGGCAGCATTATTGGTGGCGGCAGATGAAGAAGGACATAGTTGAGTATGTAGCGAGGTTCCTTAATTTCCAGCAGGTTAAGTACGAGAACCAGAGGCCATGTGGCCTACTCCAGCAGATGGTTATACCTGAATGGAAATGGGAGTGCATTACTATGGATTTCATAGTTGGATTCTCGCGGACCTTGCAGAAGTTTGATTCAGTTTATGTCATTGTTGATAAGTTAACCAAGTCGGCACACTTCATTCCGGTTATTACCACATATTCTTCAGAGATGTTGGCTCAGATTTACATTCAACAGATTATTCGGTTGCACGATATAGGCCCTTAGTTTACTTCGCATTTCTGTATGGCAGCACAGATTGAGTTGGGGACCCAGGTAGAGCTCAGCACAACCTTTCATCTACAGACTGATGGGCAGTCGTAGTGGACAGTACAGATCTTGGAGGATATACTCAGAGCATGCGTGATTGACTTCGGAGGGCAGTGGGATCGATTCTTGCCTTTGGCCGAATTTTCTTACAACAACAGTTATCCGTCCAACATCGAGATGGCTTCATTTGAGGCTTTATATGGTCGGCGATGTCGTTCGCCCATCGGGTGGTTTGAGCCCGGCGAGGCTAAGTTATACGATAATTATTTAGTAAAGGATGCCTTGGAAAAGGTAAAGTTGATTGAGGAGCGGCTTTGCACAGCACAGTCTAGACAGAAGAGTTACACGGACCAAAAGGCACGTGATTTATCATTTATGGTGGGAGAGAAGGTTCTCTTGAAAGTCTCACCGATGAAGGGAATCATGAGGTTCGGGAAGAAGGGCAAGTTGAGCCCAAGGTTTATAGGTCCATTTAAGGTATTAAGACGAGTTGGGGAGGTTGCTTATGAGATTGCTTTGCCTCACAGTCTATCAGGAGTTCATCCGGTATTCCACTTGTCTATGCTCCGGAGGTATCATGCAGACAGGTCCCATGTGATAGACTTCAGCACGGTTCAGTTAGATGAGATCCTGGGTTACGAGGAGGAGCCAGTTGCCATTGTTCATCGGTAGGTTCTCTAGTTGAGGTCCAAGAAGATTTCTGTGGTAAAAGGTTCAGTGCAGGGGACAACCAGTCAAAGAGGGGACTAGGGAGGCCGATGAGGACATGCGGAGTAGATATCCACACCGATTCAGCACTCCAAGTATGATTCTAGACCCGTTCGAGGATGAATATTTGTTTAAGAGGTGGAGAATGTAATGACCCAACCGGTCGTTTTTCTTTCTAGATCCCAATTCCCCTAAATAAGACTCCCCGTATGTGCTTTTACTATTTTATGACTTGTGGGAATGGTTAGTTTGGGATTTGGAAGGGTTCAGGTTGAAATCGGAACACTTGGTTCCTTAAGGTTGGCTAAAAAGCTCTAAGTTAACTTCAGTCAATATTTTGAGTAAACGAAATCGAATCGGGATTTGACGGTTCCAATAGGTTTGTATGATGATTTTAGACTTGGGCATGTGTTCGGATCAGGTTTTAAGTGACCCGAGAGAGTTTTGGTGCTTAAAATAGAAAGTTGGTTGATTGAAAGTTTTAAAGTTCTTTAAATTTGGTTTGGAGTAGGTTTTGGTGTTATCGAGGTTTGTTTGGGATTCCGAGCCTGGGGATAGATCCTTATGGTGATTTAAGGCTTACACGCAAAACTTTAGTATCATTCTGAGTAGTTTAAGTATGATTCGGCGCGTCCGGAGTAAGTTAGAAGAACTTGAAATTTATAAGTTAAATCTATTTTGCTTTGGGTTGTGATCTTTAGTGTTGATGTTGTTTTCCGCATTCCGAGAGTGCGAGCGAGTCCATTTTATGCTTACGAACTTTTTGGTAAGTTTAGTCGAGGCCTCGGGGCCACAGGATTTAGAGGGTCGATGGGGCTTGTTAACGTTTTGGAGAGGAGCTGCTGGTGCTTGTCATCTGGTAAGTTGTTTCTATGCAATATGAGTTTAAAACATAGATTATGGGTAGATTTTAACATGAAATATTGTGAAAATCATGGGTTTATATGGATAAACCTAGGTTTGATTAAAGAAATGGGATTTACCCACGATAATGGTTATGGGATTGAGTGGAAATTATATTTTTGAGTTCGTGAGGTTGTGGGTAACAACTTTGTTCGAACATTTTCGGAATCCAGACACGTGGGCCTGGGGGCGAATTTTAAGAATTTTTCAATTTGGTTTGGGTAATTACTCTAAAAGTTAAATTATTGAACTTTGGAATATATATTGAGTTATTTATACAACATTTGACTAGTTTCGGATTCTTCGGCAATGAGTTGAGGCTTTAGAGCGAATTTGAGATCGGAAAGCGAGCTTTGAAACAAGGTAAGTCTCTTGCCTAACCATGTAAGAGGGAACTCATTCCCTTATGTGTATTTTTGTTGTAAATTACTTGTGTGGGGAGCTATGTACGCACTAGGTGACGAGAGTCCGTGTGTAGCTATATTCCATGTGATGTCCGGGAAGTCTTAGATTTACATCATGCTTTGTTTACACTGTTATGTTGATTACGCTTATTAATTATCTTAAATTGAACCGAGATTAAGGATTTTTGATTTAAAATCGCCAGTTTGGATTTCTTATATTTGGGAAGAATTGAACAATGTTTTAATAACTTTGAGAAATCTATGTTCACTCGCGTCACAAGTATTTTCGCGAGCGAGGTAAATTTCTCTACTCTCATAGGAGCAGGTCGTTCGCCTCGGAAGGTTAATAGATGCATATATGGTTCATATCGTTCGACCCTCGGTAGTGCACACAGTATATTTTTGGATCGGGTCGTATGACCTCGGCATAAATCGTGCGTGATAATACTCGGAGCCTATTTATACTTGATATTAGTTTATGGCTTGAGCGGTTATAATAGTTTAAATGACAGGAATTCACTTGGAATTTATTATTAGTGAAGGAATTATTATTCACTGCTTGTTATTGAGTTGTATTAATTATTTACATAATCCATGCTTATTTATAATTCCAGTATTTGATTGTTAGCCCATAGTAGGTATTGATATCGACCCCTCGTCACTACTTCTTCGAGGTTAGACTAGATATTTACTTGGTACATGTTGTTTATGTACTCACGTTATACTTCTGCACTAACCGTGTAGGTTATGAGGCAGGTGCATCTGTTGCTTATCCCGACGCGCACTCCTGATACTCCGAGACTTAGCGGTGAGCTGCTTCCTGAGCCCGTTCTGCAGCACCCGAAGTCTTTCTTTTTGTGTTTTGCTTTCTATCTACTTTATTTCAGATAGTAGCTTAGTGTTTTGTATATTCTACTAGTAGCTCATACACTTGTGACACCAGGTCTTGGAAATTTTGCTAGTAAACACTTGATAAATTTTAGTATTTATTTCACTACACTTGATCTTATAATTGGTTACACTTTATTTTATTAAATTTCCTCATCTCACTTATTTAATGATTAAATATCAATGATTTCTAAAATGTTAAAAGAATAAACACATGATTAGTGTACCATTGGCTTGCCTAGCGGCGTCGTTGGGCGCCATCACGGCCTATAGCGAATTTGGGTCGTGACACTGGAGTCAGGAATACATGAACGTCTAGAGCACTACAGATAATATTCTTAATAAAACACAACTGTTTGAATCAAAATAAACATCAATGATGACATTGAAGGGGACTTCAGGGCTGCGGACATCGTGTCGCTATACCTCAAGTCTTCACAGGTAGCTGGATCCGGGCAATCTCACTTAGTGCTCCTGGGATCCACTCTGGTATCTACACAAGCAGTGCAGAGTGTAGTATGAGTACAACTAAACCCATGTACTGTGTAAGTGTCGAGCCTAACCTCGACGAATTGGTGACGAGGCTAAGGCGGGTCACTTACAATAACATGTACGCAATTATAATAATAACAAGAAAATAGAAAATGGAAGTAACGCAGTTAACTCATGAAACGAACTCGAAATTCAGCTACCAGAGAGCCCAGAATAACAAGTCTCATAGTCTCATATCACAATACCGTGAAAAATACAACAAATCATAAAAAGTACAACATATACAATCCATTGCGGCGCACAATCTGATACCACCATATCATCATCTGTCAATATCATAATCTGTCCATATTCCACCTTCTCAATTCATTACCTTTCAGTTTTCGTTGCGGTGTGCAACCCGGCTCCCCAAATAATTTCAATTAACATAAATAATTCAATAACCAAATTTACAAGAATTTCTACATCAAGAGGGTAAATGTACAAGGCAATAAAGAACCAAGTAATCAAGAATCGCAACAACTCGAAGTCTCAACTTTACCAATTCATCTATATCTATCAACGAAACAACTCATGCAAGGGAAACCACATTTATAGAATGCAACAAATATTACAAAACAATAAGGCAAGTAAAGCATGTGACAATTTAGGTATTCAAGTAAAGCAAGTAGAGGCAAGTAACAAATAAGCATGGAGTCATAGAAGGGACGGACAAATGTAATACCAGAATAATTAAATGACAAGTAACAATTATGGCATAAAAGTCAAATAAAGCATGTAATAATTAAGGCATGAAGCAAGATATATCATGAAATAGACGAAAACATGGAAACCACTATCATGACGGTGTATATACACTCTTCGCCTCGAATATACGTCATTTTCCCACATAATTCATATAACATATAGTTCAAGGATCCCTAATTCTCTCAAGTCAAGGTTAGACCCAATGCTTACCTCACTTCGCGAATCAAAGCAATCAACCAGCCACGGCCTTGCCTTTCAAACAAGCCTCCAAACCAACCGAATATAGCAAATTATCGATCCAATGAGTCAAAATAAGTTTTAGAAACTACCCAATAATGAAAGAGGTTCAATTTTGATCATTTTGAAAAAGTCAAGAAAAGTTAAATCCGGGCCCGCTTGGTAAAAACTTGAGGTTCGGACCAAAACCCAATTATCTAGTCACCCCGAGCTCGGTTATGTGATTTGTTTCGAAATCCGACCTCATTTTGAGGTCTAAATCTCAATTTTACAAACAATTCTAATTCTACCCATATTCCTAAATTCTACCATGGAAATCCTAAATTTGATGCTGAAATATCATGAAAAGTAATGGGGAATTGAAAAGAAATGGATTAAAGTAACTTACCAATGCATTTGGGAAGAAAAGTCTCTTGGAAAATCGCCGCAACAGTGTTTAGGGTTGAGAAATGGTGTAAAATGAGTTAAGTCTCGTTTTTTTCCTCTTTTACCCAGCTGCAGATGTCAAAATTACGATGCCTTGGGTAGTTGCAAGCATCGCAAATGAGGGACAAGGGTCAAAAATGCAAACCCTTTTACAGAAGTCCAGAAGTCGCAATTGGAACGAAAAGATCGCAAATGCGAAGACCGCCCCTTTGCAATTGTGGCAAAAATCTTTGCAAATGCGAAGAAGCTCTAATGTTGCCAGGCCTCGCAAATGCAGCCAAGTGATGGCAAAATTGATCCTGAGTGGTTTGCAATTGTGAACCATTTCCTCGCAAATGCGAGGTTACCTAATCCTAGGCCCGGCTCGCAAATGCGAATTCTTTTTCACAAAGCGAGGCTAGCAAATGCGAGCCAAACCTCGAAAATGCGAGATCTGCAACAGACACCAGAATTGGTATTACACCAACAATCTTTACATTAACCAAACTCATCTGAAACACATCTGAAACTCACCCGGGTCCCTCGGGCTCCAAACCAAACATGCACACGAGAGCAATAACATCATACGAACTCGCTCGCGCAATCAAATTACAAAAATAACATCTAAATGTACAATCAACCCTCAAAAGACAGGCCCGCTTGGTAAAAACTCGAGGTTCGGACCAAAACCAATTATCCAGTCACCCCGAGCCCGGTTATGTGATTTGTTTCGAAATTCGACCTCATTTTGAGGTCTAAATCTCAATTGAAAAGAAATGGATTAAAGTAACTTACCAATAAATTTGGGAAGAAAAGCCTCTTGGAAAGTCGCCGCAAGAGCGTTTAGGGTTGCGAAATGGTGTAAAATGAGCTAAGTCCCGTTTTTTCCCTCTTTTACCCAGCTGCAGATGTCACAATTGCGATGTCTTGGGCAGTTGCAATCATTGCAAATGAGGGACAAGGGTCAAAAATGCAAACCCTGTTACAGAAGTCCAGAAGTCGCAATTGGGACGAAAAGATCGCAAATGCGAAGACCACCCCTTTGCAATTGCGGCAAAATTCTTCGCAAATGCGAAGATGCTCTAATGTTGCCAGGCCTCGCAAATGCAGCCAAGTGATCGAAAAAGTGATCCTGAGTGGTTTGCAATTGTGAACCATTTCCTCGCAAATGCGAGGTTACCCAATCCCAGGCCCGGCTCGGAGATGCAAATTCTTGTTCACAAAGCGAGGCTAGCAAATGCGAGCCAAACCTCATAAATGCGAGATCTGCAACAGACACCAGAACTGGTATTGCACTAACAATCTATACATTAACCAAACTCATCCGAAACACGTCTGAAACTCACCCGGGTCCCTCGGGCTCCAAACCAAACATGCACACAAGTGCAATAACATCATACGAACTCGCTTGCATAATCAAATTAAAAACAATATTATCTAAATGTACAATCAACCCTCAAAAGGTGGGCCCGCTTGGTAAACACTCGAGGTTCGGACCAAAATCCAATTATCCAGTCACCCCGAGCCCGGTTATGTGATTTGTTTCGAAATCCGACCTCATTTTGAGGTCTAAATCGCAATTGAAAATAAATGGATTAAAGTAACTTACCTATACCTTTTGGAAGAAAATTCTCTTGGAAAGTCGCCGCAAGAGCGTTTAGGGTTGAGAAATGGTATAAAATGAGCTAAGTCCCGTTTTTTTCCTCTTTTACCCAGCTGCAGATGTCACAATTGCGATGTCTTGGGAAGTTGCATGCATCGCAAATGAGGGACAAGGGTCAAAAATGCAAACCCTGTTACAGAAGTCCAGAAGTCGCAATTGAGACGAAATGATCGCAAATGCGAAGAGCTCCCCTTTGCAATGGAAGCAAAAATCTTCGCAAATGCGAAGATGCTCTAATGTTGCCAGGCCTCACAAATGCAGCCAAGTGATCGCAAAAGTGATCCTGAGTGGTTTGCAATTGTGAACCATTTCCTCGCAAATGCGAGGTTACCTAATCCCAGGCCCGGCTGGCAAATGCGAATTCTTGTTCATAAAGCGAGGCTAGCAAATGCGAGCCAAACCTCGAAAATGCGAGATCTGCAATAGACACCAGAACTAGTATTGCACCAACAATCTTTACATTAACCAAACTCATCCGAAACACGTCTGAAACTCACCCGGGTCCCTCGGGCTCCAAACCAAACATGCACACAAGTGCAATAACATCATAGGAACTCGCTCGCGTAATCAAATTACAAACATAACATCTAAATGTACAATCAAACCTCAAAAGGCGGGCCCGCTTGGTAAAAACTCGAGGTTCGGACCAAAACCCAATTATCCAGTCACCCCGAGCCCGGTTATGTGATTTGTTTCGAAATCCGACCTCATTCTGAGGTATAAATCTCAATTGAAAAGAAATGGATTAAAGTAACTTACCAATGAATTTGGGAAGAAAAGTCTCTTCGAAAGTCGCCACAAGAGCGTTTAGGGTTGAGAAATGGTGTAACATGAGCTAAGTCCAGTTTTTTCCCTCTTTTACCCAGTTGCAGATGTCACAATTGTGATGTCTTGGGCAGTTGCAAGCATCGCAAATGAGAGACAAGGGTCGAAAATGCAAACCCTGTTACAGAAGTCCAGAACTCGCCATTGGGATGAAAAGATCGCAAATGCGAAGACCGCCCATTTGCAAATGCGGCCAAAATCTTCGCAAATGCGAAGATGCTCTAATGTTTACAGGCCTCGCAAATGCGGCCAAGTGATTGCAAAAGGGATCCTGAGTGGTTTGCAATTGTGAACCATTTCCTCGCAAATGCGAGGTTACCCAATCTGAGGCCCGGCTCGCAAATGCGAATTCTTGTTCACAAAGCGAGGCTAGCAAATGCGAGCCAAACCTCGAAAATGCGAGATCTACAACAGACACCAGAACTGGTATTGCACCAACAATCTTTACATTAACCAAACTCATCCGAAACACGTCTGAAACTCACCCGGGTCCCTCAGGCTCCAAACCAAATATGCACACAAGTGCAATAACATCATACGAACTCGGTCGCGCAATCAAATTACAAAAATAACATCTAAATGTACAATCAACCCTCACAACACGGGCCCGCTTGGTAAAGACTCGAGGTTCGGACCAAAACCCAATTATCCAGTCACTCCGAGCCCGGTTATGTGATTTGTTTTGAAATCCGACCTCATTTTGAGGTCTAAATCTCAATTGAAAAGAAATGGATTAAAGTAACTTACCAATGAATTTGGGAAGAAAAGTCTCTTGGAAAATCGCCGCAAGAGTGTTTAGGGTTGAGAAATGGTGTAAATTGAGCTAAGTCCCGTTCTTTCCCTCTTTTACCCAGCTGCAGATGTCACAATTGTGATGTCTTGGTCAATTGCAAGCATCGCAAATGCGAGACAAGGGTCGGAAATCCAAACCCTGTTACAGCAGTCCAGAAGTTGCAATTGGGATGCAAAGATCGCAAATGCGAAGACCGCCCATTTGCAATTTCGGCCAAAATCTTTGCAAATGCGAAGATGCTCTAATGTTGCCAGGCCTCGCAAATGCGGCCAAGTGATCGCAAATGTGATCCTGAGTGGTTTGCAATTGTGAACCATTTCCTCGCAAATGCGAGGTTATCCAATCCCAGGCCCGGCTCGCAAATACGAATTTTTGTTCACAAAGCAAGGCTAGCAAATGCGAGCCAAACCTCAAAAATGCGAGATCTGCAACAGACACCAGAACTGGCATTGCACCAACAATCTTTACATTAACCAAACTCATCTGAAACACGTCTAAAACTCACCCGGGTCCCTCGGGCTCCAAACCAAACATGCACACAAGTGCAAAACATCCTACAAACTCGCTCGCGCAATCAAATTACAAAAATAACATCTAAATGTACAATCAACCCTCAAAACGCGGGCCCGCTTGGTAAAAACTCAAGGTTCGGACCAAAACCCAATTATCCAGTCACTCCGAGCCCGGTTATATGATTTGTTTTGAAATCCGACCTCATTTTGAGGTCTAAATCTCAATTGAAAAGAAATGGATTAAAGTAACTTACCAATGAATTTGGGAAGCAAAGTCTCTTGGAAAATCGCCGCAAAAGTGTTTAGGGTTGAGAAATGGTGTAAAATGAGCTAAGTCCCGTTTGTTCCCTCTTTTACCCAGCTGCAGATGTCACAATTGCGATGTCTTAGGCAATTGCAATCATCGCAAATGCGAGACAAGGGTCGAAAATGCAAACCCTGTTACAGAAGTCCAGAAGTCGCAATTGGGACGAAAAGATCGCAAATGCGAAGACCTCCCCTTTGCAATTGCGGCCAAAAATCTTCGCAAATGCGAAGATGCTCTAATGTTGCCAGGCCTCGCAAATGCGGCCAAGTGATCGCAAAAGTGATCCAGAGTGGGTTGCAATTGTGAACCATTTCCTCGCAAATGCGAGGTACCCAATCCCAGGCCCGGCTCGCAAATGCGAATTATTGTTCATTAAACGAGGCTAGCAAATGCGAGCCAAACCTCGAAAATGCGAGATCTGCAACAGACACCATAACTGGTATTGCACCAACAATCTTTACATTAACCAAACGCATCCGAAACACGTCTGAAACTCACCCGGGTCCCTCGAGCTCCAAACCAAACATGTACACAAGTGCAATAACATCATACGAACTCGCTCGCGCAATCACATTACAAAAATAACATCTAAATGTACAATCAAGCCTCAAAACGAATGAAATTTCAAGGTATACTCAAGAATAACTAGAATCGCATCTAAGAGTTCGAATCATGCCAAACCAATTCCGAGTTGCACTAAATTTTGCAGACAAGTTTCAAATATGTAATACAGACCTATTCCGAGTTTCATCATCAAAATCCGAACCTGTGAGCTATGAAGTCCACTTATGGTCAAACTTAGGAAATTTCCAAAGTTTAAAAATGCTAGTTTTCGGAAAAATGAGTCAAATCAACCTAGGGACCTCTAATTTCAATTACAAACATATGCCGAAGTCTAAAATCATGATACAGACCTACCAAAATCGTCAAAATACCGATCCGAGGTCGTTTTCCCAAAATATTGACTGTGGTCAACCTAAGTTGTTTTTAAGCCAAAAATCATGTTTTTCTTCAAATTTTCACACAAAAGCTTTTCAAAGAGCGACACAGACCACGCACGCAAACCAAAAATTATCAAACGGAGCTAACAAAGGTCTCAGAACACGAAAATAAGTGTAATACTCAAAATGACCTATTGGGTCATCACAAGCTAATTATATAATCATGATATTTCTTTTTTTTAAACCCCTCCTTCCTTTGTGTATGAAGTACTATAACTTATACAAGACTCATAAGGGATAAAGTCCAATAGACTTAACCATCCCTAAAACTATGTATTAGTATTGCACATATGCAGATACTTGCCATGTTTCAATGTATCTGGCATAGCTTGACCGGGCATTAAGTTATATTAAGAAAGAAAGACATACTTAATTTTGAAATTTGTTGTCTAACACATACTGAGAGATTTATGTAGCTATAAAAATATGTCATTCGTAAAACATGATTTTCAGATTAAATTATTTTTAAATATGAAAAAGTGATACTCTTTCTGAGACATACTAATACAAATAAATAGTGCGACATAAAATAAAATCAAAGGGAGTATAAATATTTTGAACATGTGATGACCCAAAATGTCATCTTTAAATTTAATAAGTAATTCTGTATTCTAAGACCTCGAAAAGTACCATTTATCATTCCTTGACTTGCATGCACAGTTCGTACAATTTTCCAGAAAAGTTTTTATGTGAAAAATGGATTAAAATGGGAAATAGAGCTTTAAAACTCAACTAAGTTGACTTTGGTCAACATTTTGAGCAAAGGGACCCGGATCAGTGTTTTGAAAATTCCGATAGGTCCGTATCATAATTTGAGACTTGGGCATATGCCCGGAATTGAATTACGAGGTCCCTAGCCCGAGTTATGGAATTTTGATGAAAAATTAAAAGCTTGAAAGCTTAATGATTTCTAAGAAATTACTGATGTTGGATTTATTGACCTCGGGTCCGTATTTTGGTTTCGGTGCTCGGTATAGGTCCACTATAATATTTATGGCGTGTCTGCCAAATTTGGTGAGAATCGGAGTTGATTTGACGTGATGCGGACATCCGGTTGTAAAGATATAAGTTTTAAAGTTTTCTTGCAAATTTCCTTTGATTCGCTGTCCGATTCGTAGTTCTTGGTGTTATTTTGGCGATTTGATCACACGAGCAAGTTCGTATGATATATTAGGACTTGGATGCATGATTGGTTTGGAGCCCCGAGAGCTCGGGTTAATTTCGGGTGGTTAACGGATCATTTATTGGACTTGAGGAAAATGCAGAAACTTGCTTCTGGTTTCCTTCTTCGCGTTCGCGAGGGGAGTCTCGCGTTCGCAAAGAGCAAATTGGGGCTGGAACATTTTGTGCTTCGCGTTCACGACAGAAAGAATGCGTTCGCGAAGGTTTGGGATGCGAAGCTTCGCGTTCGTGATTGAAGCCTCGCATTCGCGAAGGGAAAGAGACTGGCCAGGTCAATTGCCTTCTCGTTCGCGAAGGGCATCTCGCGTTCGCGAAGGCCAAGCCAGGCAAGCTTTGCATTCACGAAGTAGCCCTCGTGTTCGCAAAGAGTAAAAGTTGGACAGCACAAAGTTGTGCTTTGCGTTCGCGAGAGTACCTTCGCGAACGCGAAGGGTAAAAATCCCAGAAACAGAACTTAAGTTCTGGAAATGGGGTTTCGACCCATTTTCAACTCCTTCCCATTTTTGAGCTCGGGTAAGGCGATATTTGGGGGATTTTCATGGCAAAACATTGAGGTCAGTGTTCCATATCCTATATTGATTATATTTCATGATTTCATACTCATTTATATCATGAATCCGTGAATTTATGGAAGAAAAACAGATTTTTATAAAATCTTTCAAAAACGAAAATTTAAGATTTGAAGATCCATTTAATATCTGAATTGGATAAATTTGGTATGGTTGAACTCGTATTGGAACGGGTGTCCAGATTTTGTGAGTTTTTCCGGAATTTGATACGTGGGTCCCACTACCGAATGTTTTAATAAATTTCAAATTTTTATCTGAAAAATTTATATATTCATATGGAATTAATTCCTATGATTAGTATTGAATATATTGAATTGTTTGTGAATAGATTTGAAGCTTTCGGAGGCTAATCTAAGTGAAAAGCGGTGGTTGAATAATTGATTGGAATTTGCAAAGCCAGGTAAGTGTCGGGGTTAATCTTGACTTGAGGGAATAGAACTATTTGTTATGTGAATTGCATGCGAATGACGTATAGGCGAGGTGACGAGTGTCTATACGTCATCAAATTAATTGTTTGCCTGCTTACTTGAAAAATCATAAATTATTTTTAATCATAAATTAATTACTATAATAATTGTTTCTCTCTTATTCCTTGTCAAAATATTAATTCTTGAATTCCTGCATTAATTGTTACATGATATTTGAATTATGTGTTTTAGTTGTTATTTGACATTTAGCATATCAAATATTAAACTGCCTATTTTCTCCCTGATTTCTATAATAAATTTTTAATTGTCATTGTTTTTTTCATAATTAAATTATAATTATTGTATGCTTGTTGTCTTATGATTTTATATTAATTGTTGCGTTTATTGGGAAATTTCTTCTATAAGAATTGATTGAAATGGAAATATTGGAGGATCGGGTTGCACGCCGCAACATACTGGTTAAAAAGTTAAGATTGGAGGATCGGGTTGCACGCCGCAACAGACTTATGAAAAGTTAATATTGGAGGATCAGGTTGCACGCCGCAACAGACTTATGAAAAGTTAATATTGGAGGATTGGGTTGCACGCTGCAACAGACTTATGAAAAGTTAATATTGGAGGATTGGGTTGCATGCCACAACAGACTTATGAAAAGTTAATATTGGAGGATCAGGTTGCACGCCGCAACAGACTTATGAAAAGTTAATATTGGAGGATCGGGTTGCACGCCGCAACAGACTTATGAAAAAGTTAATATTGGAGGATCGGGTTGCACGCCGCAACAGACTTATTAAAAGTCCATATTAGGGGATCGGGTTGCACGCCGCAACAGACTTATTAAAAAGTCTATATATATACTTGATTGAAATAATTATATAACAAACTTGATTAAAATGAATATATTGGAGGCGCAGGTTGCACGCCGCAACAAAGTTGAATGTGAATATATTGTGAGAGCGGGTTGCACGCTGCAATAGAATTGAATGTGAATATATTGTGAGAGCGGGTTGCACGCTGCAACAGAATTGAATGTGAATATATTGTGAGAGCGGGTTGCACGCCGCAACAGAATTGAGTGTGAATATATGGTAAGAGGGGGTTGCACGCTGCACCAGAATTGATAGAAATAATAATTGGTTATGACTGCTGAGTTGGCTTCAATTATTATAAATGAGTTACCTGAATTATTTCTATTATTGTTGTTGTTATTAATATTGCGTACAGGTTAATGTAAGTGACCCGCCTTAGCCTCGTCACTACTTTGTCGATGTTAGGCTCAGCACTTACCAGTACATGGGGTCGATTGTACTGATACTACACTCTGCACTTCTTGTGCAGATTTTGGAGTTGGTCCCAGCGGTATACCATAGACTTGCTCGGATTTCGGCTACCAGAGAAGACTTGAGGTATAACTGCATGGCATCCGTAGTTCTGAAGTCCCAGTCTATTGTACTTTAGCTGTGTGTTTATTTCCAGACAGCTTTTTTTATTTAGACCCTTATTTGTATTTATTCTAGAAGCTCATGCACTTGTGACACCAATTCTGGGATGGTATTTAGACACCATTGTTATTATGGATTATTTCAAAATTACCTCCGCATTTGCTTCCTCGTTAATAAATTTAAAATTATTTTAAAAATGGATAATGTTATTATAACGTTGGCTTGCCTAGCAAGTAAAATGTTAGGCGCCATCACAGTCCGAAGGTGGGAATTTTGGGTCGTGACAGTTGGTATCAGAGCACTAGGTTACATAGGTCTCACGAGTCACGAGCAAGCTTAGTGAAGTCTGAAGGATCGGTACAGAGACGTCTGTACTTATCTCTCAGAGGCTATGAAATTTAGGAACTATATCACCTCTTTCATTCCTTATCCTGCGACATTGATCTTGCTTGAAACATATATCTCACATTCCTTTGTATCTACTCGTGTATGACATTGTGCTCTCGATATCAGTTGTGCGTCGGCCGTTCGTGATGCCGCAGATGAACTATGAGGCAGCCAGATATGCTTAAATATTGCCTCAACGTGTGATTCTGACTGAAGATGCGGACGTATAAGGAGATCACCTAGTGAATAATGTGGGGGGTGCAACATACCTTGGCATCTGGTTGATTTATGCGAGTTGTGAAGGTTAATATTGTGGACCATCGGACATGGTGAACTATGACTTCGCGCTGAGTGGGGGAGTCCACTATCAATGAATGGATTGTGATTCATGTGTTATATCAGTTTTAATGTATATATGTGGTACTGAAAGATTCTCCCAAAATTTACATGTGTTTAAGGCCCGAGATCTTGTAGATAATAAGGTTGGGACTTGCGGTGTGTCCGCCTCCGAAATAATCTTATACTTCAGTACCAAAGGAGTTAGAGAAACAACATTAAATTTATAGAAGGCCTACTCAACGTAGACGTCACGGTTGCGGATTTTGGGGTGCTTCGGAGAAAGTACAGTGGTTGACGAGATTCTGGACTAAGAATTGTCTGTATGGAGCTCTACTTTTGTGATCATTGTATATAAATAAGGGTAAAGTTTAGCCCAAAGAAGAATCGAAGAGTATGTTAAAAAATTGGTCAGCTCAACAGTGTTGAGTCAGCATAACAAAAGAAGAAATTGGCCTTGGGAGAGATAATTATCCACATGTGTTTGTGGCAAGCCTATGAAGAGGGTAGACCAGCCAATACAACACCGCCCACTTGGCTCGATTCTCAGGAATACTTTTGAAAGAATTTGTTTCCCGGACTCTTCGTAATGCATGGCGCATAGGGTTTGAACGATTGCGTCAGGTCACCATGACGGCATCATAATATGCCATCAGGTTCAATAAGTTAGCCCA
>AWOL01S0037811.1:105035-115105 GCA_000715115.1 Nicotiana otophora | reverse complement strand
GCGGGTAGAAGGCGTCCTAGAGGTGGAGGCCCAGCCGTTGATACAATTATTTTATGGTATGGCGGAGGTCGATACATCAGATAGTGTCATTACAGGCGCGACCTCGATTTAACATAAAGGAATAATTTCCTTAATTTGATTTGGTTCTGAGTATCGAGACGAGTCCTCCTATTCTGCTCCATTTATGAGTGAGCTTCGTAATTCTATAATCTACTTATGTGTTTACTCATGTTGGGAGATTCTATGGATATAACTACACCTATCATTCCATATTGGTCACTAATAAGAGCTGTGAGGCTAAAGGTGGCTTTTTATTACTCATATCAATAAGTTTTTATGTAATTTCCGGATAATTAATTATAAATTATGAATTATATGCCCTACCGGTGTGAGGTTCATTATGTGTTGTGATTTTGTGTAACCGGAATTATTTAAAAGGAGAAAATAGAAATTTTCGATTGGCACAATGTGCATATTACTTGTGATTAAAAACTGAGAACGAGATCATCGCATTTTAATATAAAATGATATGTTTAAACCGTATTGTGAAATTAAATTTGTACTATAGTACTAATAGGGAGTCATGTCTGCTAGGCTTATTTTAAAATATTTGTATGAAATTCTCTGTGCATACTTGCCAAATTTGTGTTGTAATATTGAGTTGTAACCTACGAGGTAGGTGCCGGCCCAGTTGGCATTAAATGTAACTCGTTAATTCGGGTAAACAATTATGAGGTCTTCATGCCTCGCATCTCGTTATTAGTATTGTGAAGATTTAAAAGGAGATTTTTGTTAACATGAAGCTAATTGACGATTCTGTAATTGATTATGAACAACTATTAAGATCAGATTGACCCAGAAGGGTGTTCCATTACGATGGTCAGACGAGTGTGAGTTGAGCTTTCAGAAGCTCAAGACCGCTTTGACTACGGCGCTAGTATTGGTATTACCCACAGGTTCAGGATCGTATACGGTATATTGTGACGCATCTCACATTGGGCTTGGTGCAGTATTAATGCAAAATGGAAAGGTTACATATACGTCGCGGTAGTTAAAAGTTCACGAGAAGAATTATCTTGTTCATGACTTAAAATTGGCAGCCATTGTTCATGCGCTGAAGATTTGGAGGCATTACCTCCACGGTGTCTCGTGTGAGGTATTTACTGATCATCGTAGCCTTCAGTATCTGTTCAAACAAAAAGATCTTAATTTGAGGCAGAGAAGATAGTTGGAGTTGTTGAAAGACTATGATATAACCATTTTGTATCACCCCGGAAAGGCCAAAGTGGTGGCCGATGCTTTGAGTGGAAAGGCTGTGAGTATGGGCAATCTTGCGTATATTCCGATTGGTGAGAGGCCATTAGATGCAGATGTTCAGACTTTGGCTAATCAGTTTGTGAGGTTAGATGTTTCAGCACCCAGTTGGGTTCTAGATTGCACAGCCGCTCGGTCTTCTTTATATGAGCGCATTAGAGAAAGGCAGTATGATGATCCTCATTTACTTGTCCTTAAGGACATGGTGCGGCACGGTGATGCAAAACAGGTTGTTGTGGGGGAAGATGGAGTTCTGCGAATGCATGGCCGTATTTGTGTGCCTAATATGGATGGGCTTCGTGAGTTAATTCTTGAAGAGGCACACAGTTCCAGGCATTCAATTCATCCAGGTACCGCTAAAATGTATCAAGATTTACGGCAATATTATTGGTGGAGGAAAATGAAAAAGGATATAGTTGCACATATAGCTCGGTGTCTGAATTGTCAGCAAGTTAAGTACGAGCATCAGAGACCTGGTGATTTGCTTCAGAAATTAAAAATTCCTGAGTGGGAGTGGGAGCGTATCACTATGGATTTTGTTGTTGGGATCCCATTGACTCAGAGAAAATTTGACGCAGTTTGGGGTCATTGTGGACAGGTTGACCAAGTCAGCCCATTTCATTCCAGTGGTAGTTACCTATTCTTCAGAGAGGTTAGCTGAAATTTACATTCGTGAGATTGTCCGCCTTCACGGTGTGCCTGTGTCTAATATTTCAGATCGAGGTATGCAGTTTACCTCACATTTCTGGAGGACTGTACACTGTGAGTTAGGCACGCGAGTGGAGTTGAGTACAACATTTCAGCCACAGACAGACGGACAGTCAGAGCGCACTATTCAGATATTGGAAGATATGCTTTGCGCTTGTGTTATAGACTTTGGAGGTTCTTGGGATCATTTCTTGCCACTTGCGGAGTTTGCTTATAATAATAGCTACCAGTCGAGCATTCAGATGGCTCCATATGAGGCATTATACGGAAGGCGATGCCGATCGCCAGTTGGTTGGTTTGAACCGGGAGATGCTCGGTTGTTGGGTACCGATTTGGTACAGGACGCCTTGGATAAGGTCAAGATTATTCAGGATTGACTTCTCACAGCTCAGTCTAGGCAAAAGAGTTATACCGATCGTAAAGTTCGTGATATTGCATTCATGGTTGGAGAAAGAATATTGCTCCGGGTTTCACCTATGAAAGGTGTAATGAGGTTCGGAAAGAAGGGCAAGTTGAGCCCTAGGTATATCGGACCCTTTGAAATTCTTGAAAGGGTGGGTGAAGTAGCCTACAGGCTTGCATTACCACCTAGTTTATCAGCGGTTCATCCGGTGTTCCATGTGTCTATGCTCCAGAAATATCATGGTGATCTGTCCCATGTGTTAGATTTCAGCTCAGTCCAATTGAGCAAAGATTTGACTTACGAGGAGGAGTCGGTGGCTATTCTAGCCCGGCAAGTCTGATAGTTGGGGTCAAAGCGTTATCCTTCAGTTTGGGTGCAATTGAGAGGTCAGTTGGTAGAGGCAGCTATCTGGGAGTCCGAGTCGGACATGCGGAGTAAATATCCACACTTATTCAAAAGCTCAGGTACTTCTTTCTAACTCCGTTCGAGGACGAACGTTTGTTTTAGAGGTGGAGAATGTGATGAACCAAAATGTTATCTTTAAATTTAATAAGTAATTTTGTATTTTAAGACCTCGAAAAGCACCATTTATCATTCCTCGACTTGCGTGCACAGTCCGTACAATTTTCTAGAAAAGTGTTTATGTGAAAAATGGATTAAAATGGGAAATAGAGCTTTCAAACTCAATTAAGTTGACTTTGGTCAATATTTTGAGCAAACATCAGTATTTTGAAAATTATGGTAGGTCCGTATCGTAATTTGGGACTTGGGCGTATGCCTGGAATTGAATTCCGAGGTCCCTAGCCCGAGTTATGGAATTTTGATGAAACATTAAAAGCTTGAAAGCTTAATGATTTCTAAGAAATTACTGATGTTGGATTTATTGACCTCGGGTCCGTATTTTGATTTCAGAACCCAGTATAGGTCTACTATAATATTTATGATGTGTCTGCCAAATTTGGTGAGAATCAGAGTTGATTTGACGTGATTCGAACGTCCGGTTGTAATGATATAAGTTTTAAAGTTTTCTTGCAAATTTCCTTTGATTTGGTGTCTGATTCGTAGTTCTTGGTGTTATTTTGGCGATTCGATCGTGCGAGCAAGTTCGTATGATGTTTTAGGACTTGGGTGCATGTTTGGTTTGGAGCCCTGAGAGCTCAGGTTGGTTTCGGGTGGTTAACGGATCATTTATTGGACTTGAGAAAAATGCAGAAACCTGCTTCTGGTTTCCTTCTTTGCATTCGCGAGGGGTGTCGCGCGTTCGCGAAGAGCAAATTGGGGCTGACACATTTTGTGCTTAGCGTTCGCGATAGAAAGAACACATTCGCGAAGGTTTGGGATGTAAAGTTTCGCGTTCGCGAAGGGAAAGAGACTAGCCAGTTCAATTGCCTTCGCGTTCATGAAGGGCATCTCGCGTTCGCGAAGGCCAAGCCAGGAAAGCTTCGCGTTCGCGAAGAGTAAAATTTGAACAGCACAAAGTTGTGCTTCGCGTTCGCGAGAGTACCTTCACGAACGCGAAGGGTAAGAATCCCAGAAACAGAACTTAAGTTCTGGAAATGGGGTTTCGACCCATTTTCAACTCCTTCCCATTTTTGAGCTCGGGTAAGGCGATATTTGGGCAATTTTCACGTGAAAATATTGAGGTAAGTGTTCCTTATCCTATATTGATTATATTTCATGATTTCATACCCGTTTATATCATGAATTAGTGAATTTATGGAAGAAACATCAGATTTTTATAAAATCTTCCAAAAACGAAAATTTACGATTTGAAGGTCCATTTAATATCGGAATTGGACAAATTTGGTATGGTTGAACTCGTATCGGAACGGGTGTCCGGTTTCGCGAATTTTTTCGGGAGATGTGGGTCCCACTGCCAAATATTTTAATAAATTTTGGATTTGTATCTGAAAAATTTGTAAATTCATATGGAATTAATACCTATGATTAGTTTTGAATATATTGAATTGTTTGTGAATAGATTTGAAGCTTTCGGGGGCTAATTTAAAAGGAAAAGCGGTGGTTGAATAATTAATTAGAATTTGTAAAGCGAGGTAAGTGTCGGGGTTAACCTTGACTTGAGGGAATAGAACTATTTGTTATGTGAATTGCATACGAACGACGTATAGGCGAGGTGACGAGTGTCTATACGTTGTCAAATTAATTATTTGCATGCTTACATGAAAAATCATAAATTATTTTTAATCATAAATTAGTTACTATAAAAATTGTTTCTCTCTTATTTCTAGTCAAAATATTAATTCTTGAATTCCTGCATTAATTGTTACATGCTATTTGAATTATGTATTTTAATTGTTGTTTGACATTTAGCATATCAAATATTAAACTGCCTATTTTCTCCCTGATTTCTATAATAAATTATTAATTATCATTGTTTGTTTCATAATTAAATTATAATTATTGTACGCTTGTTGTCTTATGATTTTATATTAATTGTTGCGTTTATTGGGGAATTTCTTCTATAAGAATTGATTGAAATGGAAATATTGGAGGATCGGGTTGCACGCCGCAACAGACTTGTTAAAAAGTTAATATTGGAGGATCGGATTGCACGCCGCAACAGACTTATGAAAAGTTAATATTGGAGGATCGGGTTGCACGCCGCAACAGACTTATGAAAAGATAATGTTGGAGGATCGGGTTTCATGCCGCAACAGACTTATTAACAAGTCTATATATATACTTGATTGAAATAATTATATAATAGACTTGATTAAAATAAATATATTGGAGGAGCGGGTTGCCCGCCGCAACAGAATTGAATATGAATATATTGTGAGAGCGGGTTGTACGCTGCAACAGAATTGAATATGAATATATTGTGAGAGCGAGAGTGGGTTGCACGCTGCAACAGAATTGAATGTGAATATTNATTGTGAGAGCGGGTTGCACGCTGCAACAGAACCGAATGTGAATATATTGTGAGAGCAGTTTGCAAGCTGCAATAGAATTGAATGTGCATATATTGTGAGAGCGGGTTGCACGCTGAAACAGAATTGAATGTGAATATATTGTGAGAGCGGGTTGCACGCTGCAACAGAATTGAGTGTGAATATACGGTAAGAGCGGGTTGCACGCTGCAACATAATTGATGAAAATGATAATTGGTTATGACTACTGAGTTGGCTTCAATTATTATAAATGAGTTACCTAAATTATTTCTATTATTGTTGTTGTTACTAATATTGCGTACAAGTTAATGTAAGTGACCCGCCTTAGCCTCGTCACTACTTCGTCGATGTTACGCTCAGCACTTACCAGTATATGGGGTCGGTTGTACTGATACTACACTCTGCACTTCTTGTGCAGATTTTGGAGTTGGTCCCAGCGGCGTACCGTAGACTTGCTCGAATTTCGGCTACCAGAGGAGACTTGAGTTATAACTGCATGGCGTCCGCAGTTCTGAAGTTTCCGTCTATTGTACTTTAGCTGTGTGTTTATTTTCATACAGCTTTATTTTATTCAGACCTTTATTTGTATTTATTCTAGATGCTCGTGCACTTGTGATACCAATTCTGGGATGGTATTTAGATACCGTTGTTATTATGGATTATTTCAAAATTACTTCTGCATTTGCTTCCTTGTTGTTAATAAATTTAAAATTATTTTAAAAATGGATAATGTTATTATAACTTTGGCTTGCCTAGCAAGTGAAATGTTAGGCGCTATCACGGTCCGAAGGTGGGAATTTCGGGTCGTGACAGAACCAAAGAGAAACAATTTAAGAAATATTTAGCACCTTGAAAATGGTTTCACGAGTCTCTTCTTTGTTAGCAAAATCAAGGGTTTCCATGGTTATACTGGTTGAGATTTTTGGATTTTTTACTACCATTGCAGGGTCTGGTGGCAGACTTAGATTCACGTTCCTATTATGATACATTCTGCAAAGGAATTGATTTGAATCACTTTTGGTGCAGAAGAAGAATTGACAAAACTAGGTATGCGACTGGGTTTTTCATGTTGGTAACCAAATCTGGGGTTTTGGTAAACGTAAACCTGCATAGTATTTGATATAACTATATTTCATAACCTTTTTTTGTTCAATTGTAATGAATCCATCTATTAGACTGTATTATAAATAGAATTTTGGTCTAACTTCCAATTATAATACATATGTGGTTGTGATATGGCCCAACTACTACTTGCCATATGTCGTTTTGAGCACTAGTCTTAATTTCTGTGTTTCGAGACCTCCTATAGCTTCCTTTGATGTTTATCGATTTGTGTGCATGGTTCGTGCTATTTTTTGAAAAATACCAAATAGGCCGTTTTGAGCACTAGCATGAATTTCTTTATTTCGGTAGGTTCGTATGATATTTCTGGACTTGTACGCATGTTTGGTTGGGGTCCGGGGTGACCCGAGCGCATTTCGGTGCGTTATGTGAAAAATTATAAAAATGAGTTTTAAAGTTGAAATTCTTGAGTTTTGACGATTGATTTGTGTTATTTGATGTTATTTTGATGATTTGAGGTGGCGGTCAAGTTTGTAGGATGTTATTAAACTTATGTGCATGCTCGATTTTGTCACGATCCATATATCTACCTAATCGTGATGGCACCTAACCCTGTACTAGGTAAGCCTAACATAGATTAAGGTAACTCAAGTGAAAGATCAATAACAACAAGAATAAAATAACTAAATTATGTACAACTTTTCAAGAACTGGTAGTACAAGTCACGAGCGACTACGAATAAGATTACAATTTCAGTTTGAAGAAAGATATATCATCTGTTTGAAATTTACATAAATAGAAATATAAATCCTAAACTACTGTGAATAAATGGTAGCTTGTATCTGGAGTGTTGATACAATGCTAGGTCAACGAACGTCGAATATCTGCATGCAAGGTGCAGAAGTGTAGTATGAGTACAAGCGACCGCATGTACTCAGTAAGTATCTTGACTAACCTCGGTGAAGTAGTGGCGAGACTTTTTAGTTAGAAGATACTCACTAATATAACCTGTTCACTTAGATTTGTAATAGAAACAATACTAGAAATAACAGAGAAGAGTATAAGAATAAATATGCGAAGCAATAAATGATTACTAAAAGAAATCATGGTCAGTTTTCTCAATATCACAATCCATCCTTTTCTTAAAGCGATAACCGCCAAACAACATAGTAAATCCACGAATCTTCATAGTATGAGGAATGTTCAAGATATCAAGTCAAATGGCACGGCAACACCCTTCGTACTTTTAACTAATCCTTACCAAATATATGAATATATGTCAAATCAATTGGCACAACAACACCCTTCGTGAATTTATCTCATCCTCACCAAGCATATGTATAACAATACCAACCAGGTAAAAGAAATGCCAATAACAGTAACATTAAAGTAAAAAATACACAGGTAGCAATATCAAACAAGGCAGAGCATACGGACAACGATAATAGATAGGATGGGAAGCACATAAGTAATGATAGCAATTAAAGTAGGAGAATATAAATTTTACTATCCAGCATAGTAGAAGGTTTAGATGAGAGCACAACAAACGAGGAAAGGCATATGTGTATAGAACATCGTCACCTCGTGTACACGTCTTTTACATAATTCAAATAGTGCAATAAAGCCAATCCTTACGGGATAGTATCTCCATACAAAGTTAGGCAAGATACTTACATCAACTTGGCCAAATCAACACTCAAAATAACCTTTTATTTATAATTCACTTTTGCTTGACTCAAATCAAACCGAAATTGACTTAATAATATCAAATAATACAAGAGAAACCAATTCCAATAAGTAAAGTTATGATGTTTATACAATTCCCCAAAAGTCAACCCCGGGACTACCCGGTCAAAACCTGCGTCCAAGGGTAGATCTTGACTACCCATAATCCCACGAGTCCGTATATGTATTTTGTTTTAAAATTCTAGTCCAATTCGACTCTCTAATCCCAAAGTTTTATTTTTCAAAACATAGAAAAAGTTCCCTAAAATTTCACTTTGATTCTCAAACTTTTAATGTTAAATCTCATATGTAATCATGTAATATAGTCGACAATTGATCAAAATCACTTACCCAATGATTGTGTGTAAAAATTTCCTCTCCAAATTGCCTCCTACCAAGTATAGGATTCAAAGTTATGAAAAATGATATAAAAATCTCGTCTTCCAACGCTTATGTTCAAAGGCAGGAATGCGAAGGATGATCGCAAAAGCGACATCCATCACAATCCTGCTAACGTCGCAAATGAGACAATTTATCGCAAATGTGTATGTTGAAAAATTCACAAAAGAGACCTCATCGCAAATGCGAACCAGCCTAGCCCAGACCCCCATTGCAAAAGCGAACAAAATATTCGAAAATGTGAACCTGACAGACCCAGTGAACTTCGCAAATACGACTCCCACCTTGCAAATACGAAGGTCATAAAATCGAGCAAAATCTCGCATTTGTGAGACCTGCAACATCTGTTCAAAAACCAACAAAAATAGACTCTTCCAAATACTCTGAAATGCGTCTGAAACGCACTCAAGCCCTTGGGCTCCGTACCAAATATCCACACTAGTCTACAAAATATCATATGAACTCGCTCATGCGATCAAAACACCAAGATAATATCTAGAGTCATGAATCGGACATCAAAATGTATGAAATTTACATCGAAACTCAAGAACTTCTAAAAACACAACCACGCATCTGATTTGCATCAAATCAACTTGGAATGACGCCAAACTTTGCAAACAAGTTTCAAATAACAAAACGGACCTATCCCAAGTTCCAAAACTAAAATTCAAACCTGATAGCCATAAAGTGAAATCATAGTCAAACCTAGGGAATTTCTAAACCTTCAAATTGCCAAATTTTCGGTAAAACATACCAAATCAATCTAGGGACCTCCGAATTCAATTTCGAGCATACACCCAAGTCCAAAATTACTATACGAACATATTGGAGTCATCGAAATACTGTTCCGAGGTCATTTTCATAAAGGTCAAACCTCGGTCAATATTTCTCACTTAAGCTTCTAAAGTGAGAATCACTCATCCAAATCAATCCTGAAATATTCGAAAATCAAATTCCACCATACATGCAGGTCATACTGAACAGAATGCCAAATATGAAAATAATTGGTCGGTTCGTTACATCACCCTTCGTGCTTTACATGCTTCTTCACATGATAATGTAAAATAATGGCACGACACTATCCTTCGTACGTAATAATGAATACGAAATGGCACATAATCACCCTTCGTACTTTACACTCTTCCTCACATAATAATGTATATGCAATGGCACGAAGCTTTACACTCTTCCTCACCAAGCACGTGTATGTCAATAACAAGCAAGGTAAGAAGCATGGATAGCATCAAGAGAATGGTTAAGCAAATACACGACGTGAACATCAATTACAACTCTCGAACCAATAAACAATTCAATAAACCTCAAGAACCCTATTATTCAAGTATCTCGACAAAGTTTAAACATGCTTTTCAACATAAGTATAGAACCCAAGTACCTCATAATTACAATCATAGAAATGTATTCTGTGATTAGGTATAGTGATGACCCAATTTAAAACATCAAGAGTTTTACAAAGAGGCCATCAAATTTAATTTAGTTATGACAAGCTGAATCATGATTTCTAGCATTGAAATTCATATATATATATA
>AWOL01S0037811.1:77659-102994 GCA_000715115.1 Nicotiana otophora | reverse complement strand
TATATATATATATATTATAGAAGTCAAGTAAAACATGAGGTAAGAAAATTACATATTATAGTCCTACAAGGCACAAAGAATCTTATAATCTATTCTGAGTATGGATAACCCTGGCACATGCATATACGCTTGTCGCCTCACGTATACATCACCCTTATTTGTAGAAAACAATATCAATTTGTTAGGAAAAATTCTCCTAACAAAGCTAGGCAAAACACTTACCTCAAGTAAGCTAAATCAACACTCTAAGAGTGCCTTCCCGCACAAATTAACCTCCGAACGGCTCAAATCTAGTCAAAATAACTTAATATCATAAATAAAAGCCATAGAAAATAATTTCAAATAATAAAGTTTCGATCTTTAACTAAAATCAAAAGGTCAATCTAAAACGTCAACCCCGGGCCCACACTCCAGAACCCAACAAAACTCACAAATTCCGAATACACTTTTCAATACGAGTCCAAATATATATGTTTCATCCAAATACGACCTCAAATCGACCCTTAAATCATCAATTTATGCTTTAGCAAAGTTTTTACTAGAATCCCCAATTTCTTCAATTTGATTCATCAAACAATCGCTAAATTTAAGGTTGGAATCATGAAATAAATAAATCTGTATAAAAAATACTTACCTCAATTCAAATCGTAAAAATATTCCTCCAAAATCGCCCAAATCCGATCTCCAAAACCTTGTGAGAAAAAGTGACTAAATTCCAGAATAAGTTAAAACAATGCAGCAGTTATTCTAACTCGAATCAAATCCTAGATGACCCCGAAACTCACATTTGATAAGCCCAATGCAATCCTTGCGAGATTACATTCAAGGTAGCCTTTTGAACCACCCAAGTTGACCTGAAAATGAGGGGATATGATGTTTTGAAGTTTTAAAGAAAGTTTGAAAATTTTAGTGACATAAATGGCATTTTCATAATTATTCACACCAGAAAAATCAGCGATAAAAATATCTTCGTTTTAGCACCCCAAAACATATTCGGAACCTCCCGGACACAAACCATATAAGCATTTCAATCATTAAACAGGCTACGAACATGCTTATGCGCTCAAAACACCGAAAAGAGGTCATCTTTACACGATATTGATCATGGCCAAACTCCAAATCTTTAACTTAACTACTCTCTCAATCAATAATTCAAAATATATCTGAACCCCTCGGGACCCCATCCAATCATACCAACAAGTATAAATTTATTATCTAAACTTATCCAAAGCCTCAAAACACCCACGGAAATATCACAACAAAGAATCGAGGCTCAAACAAAATAAAATTTCTCTCAGGTTATTAAATCTTCATTCCTTCAAAAGAGTGTCCGAATCACATTACATACTTCGGATTACTTCCAAACTTTGCACAAAAGTTCAATTCGATTATATATACCTATCCAAAGTCCCCGGAATACCAACTGAAGTTCAAAAATATCAAAGTCAGCTCTTGGTCAAACCTATGAACTCTTAAGTTCTTCAAATTGTAAACTTTCGAGAAATAAAGTTGAATTCTTCTAGGAACCTCCAAAATCAAATCCTAAAATACCTACAAGTCCAAAATCATCAAATGAACCTATCAAAAAAAACAAAACCCGATTCCGAGTCTGTTTATCCAAAAGTTAAACATTAGTCAACTTTTCCAACTTAAAGCTTCCAAATCGAGAGTCATTCTTCCAAATCAATCCCGAACAACTCGAAAACTAAAACCGACCATATACGCAAGTTATAATACATCATCATATGAAACTACTCAAAGTATCAAACCACCGAACGGAATGCTAAAGCTCAAAACGACAAGTTGGGTCGTTACATTTTGTTCCATTTAAACATACGTTTGTCCTCGAACGTGCCAATAGTCGTTCCAAAGCCATTAAATCACTGCATAAACTCACCATACACATACCCACGGGTGATCCCACGTCACCTCAATCCATATAAGCTTGTCTAGCACAACCTAACAGAAGATCGTTTCTTTATGGCCCTTCATATTATAGGTAGTCCTTCACTATAGCTTTGGAACTTATAATCTCATGTTCCAAGCTTTGATTTTCCCTCCCTAAGTAAGAAAATAAAGGTTAAGAAAGCTTCGTCTGAAATTCCTTGCCAAAGCATTAAGTTTAATGAACTTGGTTGCAAATTTGACCGATGTGAAAGCAAGAGAATATTTCTAAAAGTGAGTGGCCATGTAATGCAACTTCCTGTATGTCTTTTGGTTTTCCTATATATCATCACCAGATTCCAGAACCTATCCCTTTCATCTCCTATTTTCCTTTCTTTATTTCGTAGTCTTGAATTGTTTGGTGTTTTGTAAGATGCATGTAGGAATTAAGCTTGTAATATAATAGATACGTAGTACAGTTTTGATAAAAGTCTCTACTCACGTAGATAGTATAGATAAGGTCCGAATAGTGAGTAAACCAAAAATTAAGATGAGTCCGACTCTGATAATATGATAAGAAATTGGTCAGTAAACTAACTTATATATTAAGGATTGCATAAGAAGATATAAGAAGACATCGGCTCATCCCTTCAAAAAAACAAAAGATAATGGCTCATACCCTCAATCAATATGAGACATTCTGCCACATCTATGATGCTTATAATTATGATTTATCTTTTGAAGGAAAATTTTCCACTCCACGTAAGTGAAGTATTCTTTCTCTCCTATAACTATTTTATTACTGTTATTAAAGAGTCAAAAGAATGGGAAAAAATGAGTCAAAAATACTTTTCTTTGGGTAATATTTTAATCAAACATTTTTTAAGTCAATCTTCTTTTAAAATTTAAAATATCTCATCAAAACTCACGCCAAGATTTTGATATTTTCACTATTTAATCCACATCCTCTGCCTTTTTTATTTTTTTATTTTTGCGCCGATGAAGTAGATATTTTATAATGAAATTGTCTCGTCCAATATCTTATACGATATGATTTGGAAGATTTAGATGCGTTAGTAAGAAGTATTACACTGTCCCTTGTAAGAGAGTTCGAAGTTCTTTGTAGAAAAGTTATGACATTTTCAGTATAGTGACTCTTTACACAAGTAAAAATAATATGATAATGAAAATTCCTTAATTACACAAAAAATATATGTAACTTGAACTTTTTTCCGTAGACTTTTGAAAATGATGGGAGAGATGAAAAAGGCGAGAAAGAATGGAGGACCATACTTTTATTGTTAGGACATGTACAGTATCTTATGCAAGCCATCCCTTGGATAACAACGGAGACCTCTCCGGATTTAATATTAAAACCTCAAGGAGTGTATTCTGAACATTGTGACCGCATTGTACCAAGGATTTCTTGTTGCACCCTACAGTTCAAAAAGGTCATTTACCTTTTGGTGGGGTATATATTTAAATTTAATGGATTCAACTTTACCCTCAACTTATTATACTGTTAAAATTATGGATTCAGATCTAACATTTGAGAAGATTTAAGTAGATTTTTTAGAGTTCAAGTTCTATCCACTGAAGGTAAAAATATTTACACAGTCAGATCGCTTGAAAGGTAATTGCGAGTAACTCTATCTAATTATATGGATTGGTAATTTACGATAAATGGTAAATAACCTATTATAACATATTAGATTATCAGTATATAGCTTACGATTGAATAAAATAAGTGCATATGGACAAATATTTTAAGAACTACTATTAAACGTAAAATAGTTTAACAATGATTAAATATTATGTATGCTTACTTTATTAATATCTTATTTGACTAGAACAAATTAACATAATTTGACGCATCCATTTTTTTTATTTATAATTTGACGCATCCATATATAGTTATGATAAGGCTTTTTCATCATTTCAAGTGCTAAAATTCTAGAATAGCCATTATCAAATCCAAAAATCAATGATTAGTGAAACTGGAACTAGACTCACTATCTAACACAAATCTTGTAATAAGTAAAACGAAATATACATGCAATGCACGTACGTAATTGCTCAGATAAAGTTGAACGAATATTTTACATATTAATCAATGCTACTCCTATGCCTTCTTTTATACATCAAAGCAAGTAAAAAAATAAACTGAAGGAAGAACCGCTAGAGTAGATCTAACTCCTTTATATGATTAATATTTATCATTTTGGAATTTGCATTATTAACTTTTATGTTATAACACAAATACACGCAAGTATACATGATCGTCAAGTAATAAAGTGGCTCGAAAGTCGGATGTCGAACCCACAAAGACTTAGATTGATCGTTAACTAAGCAAACTAAAATCAATTAATTGTCCAAGCTATTTAAGAGTGACGTTTTTCTATAAATCTACTATTGCGAAAATTAAACAAGTAACAACTAATTTATCAAGAATGCAAATGCGTATGATGAGATTTTACTTCAGAGGAGATGAAAATTCCAGGGTTGTGGTTGGTTTATCAATCCTATTAAGTTCAATAATTACACTCGTTCATCTAGATTATCTATGGTTGCTAGTTAACTGGATCGTTTATATGAATAGCATGTTCCCACAATACTATTCTCCTGCCCACAATATATCAATCATATATTCCTATGGTATTGAGTCTATCATGAACGAATATAATACAGTATTCAATTAAGCAAGACTGTTAGATATATTCCTATCCTAACCGCCAAATCTTCCCCCGTGCCACGAGTTCAGAAACAAGCTCTCTCTAATTCTACTCTAATCTATACACGGCTTTCCCAAGTATAGCATAGATAGTAGGGTGAATTGGTAGCTACAACAATTCACAAGTTGAAACTAGAATTAAAGAAACAACCACAAGATGATAATCCGAATTATATTATTTTGTCTAGGTCTTTTCTTTGTAATTTGTTAATGCAAAATACATGGAAAATTGTTACTACGAACATGAGTGGCTAAGCACTCTAAGTTCTAGGGTTGTGGTTGACATGATTATTAACGTTTATTAATTACATCTTCATTAATTTGGATTGATAAACCAACCACAACCCTGAAATTTTCATCTCCTCTGAAGTAAAATCTCATCATACGCATTTGCATTCTTGATAAATTAGTTGTTACTTGTTTACTTTCCGCAATAGTAGATTAATAGAAAAACGTCACTCTTAAATAGCTTGGACAATTAATTAATTTTAGTTTGATTAGTTAATGATCAATCTATGTATCTGTGGGTTCGACATCCGACTTTCGAGTCACTTTATTACTTTACGATCACGTATACTTGTGTGTACTTGGGGAAACAACCACAAGATGATAATCCGAATTAACGAAGATGTAATTAATATAAGTTAATAATCATGTCAACCACAACCCTAGAACTTATAGTTCTTAGACACTCATGTTTGTAGTAATAAGTTTTCAAGTATTTTGCATAAACAAATTACAAAGAAAAAATAAAGAGATGATGAACTCTATGATTTTCTCCTCCAAGAGTGGTTCCACGTGATGTTCTTGTATCCGGTCGCAAAACTCATCTAAAAATGGTGTTTAATGACTATTTATATGTGTAGAGAAAAGACCTAAACGAAATAACCAAGTCCAAAACCAAATAGAAGACAAAATAGGCCTTAATAATCCGGAACACGCTCGTTGTAGACCATGCATCGCATCCTCTATAGCGCACTTGGTCTCGCGATAACCCTCGCCGCGCCCACTCCATCGCTAGCGAATTTTCTCGCGTCGCATGCTCTATAGCGAGCTAGATTTCTCGTGTCGCCCGGAATTGAGTTCGACTTCTTGCTACCAAGCATCAAATCAAATGTTAACAACTCAATTTTGTGCCCAACTGCTTAGCTTTAATTCAATTGTTTTGGCCTAACTTTTCAAACTCATTTCTCATTCTCGTTTCTATTTCTTTTTTCAAATTCCCTAGCATTGTTTCCTTTTGTCTCTTCAATCATTACTCCGTATAGCATTATAATGCTTCTAATCGATAAACGATCATGGTCCACTCTTGTAGTGTATAAAATACACATAAAATCTCTACTTTGCTCCCAAATTCGTCTTCAACGTATCTACACATAAAATAAGCTCAATTAAGTACAAATATAGTGTAGTTTAGCACTAAAGCACCAAAATGTAAGGTAAGTAATGCCCTAAAAATATGAAATTATAGCCAAACATCACTATCCCGCACTTAAACGTTGCTCGTCCTCGAGCAATCAAACAACAATTTATATAGACACGACCTTTTTAAACAATTCTCCTAACTCATCACACCAAGAATCTTTAAAATAGACTAAGCACAAGGGTGTAACATCTTTACCTCAAGATTTGACTCGCAAGCACCATGCATTATTCACAACTAACTTACTTACTCTAACATAGAGGTCAATGACATTACCTTTCCTTCATGAATCAAGTGCCCTCACACAACAAAAGAGATTAGTTCCACACAATAAAATTTAAGAATAATTAGAAACTCGAGATAGAAAGAATTCACTCACTCTTAGAAATAACATTCATATGCCATAAAAGATGCACCATAGGCTTGCCCGTAGTGTACTACTCTACTAGTCGAGCTCATTCAATCTAGGATTAAGTAGGACTTTAATTGGTTTGTAATGTAGGCTGCGGATCGGGTAAGATACATTTGGATATAAGAGTGACTACACCTCCCTAAGCACTTTAATACATATACTTTAACATTCAAACCCCATACTTATGTCAAATCAAACTTCACTTCACATCAATGTATATTACTCCGTACTTCTTTTAAGCACAATTACATCAAGAGTCACCACTATCATAGAATATTTTTCACAGCAATACAACTATATATTCTTTCTTTTCTTTTTCAATTCAAGTGGCTTTTACTTTTTCAAAACAGTATACCTTTCTCCTTATTTCATTAGTTCTACTCAAAAGCCAAACCAACCACCCCACACTTTAACTTTTATAAAGTTCATTACAATTCAAGTGCTTATGAGAGGTTAAAAGGTTCAAATAGATAGTTAATACAAACAAATGGGCAAGGCTTGTAATGTGATTTCCAAAGAAATGGGATTATAGGCTCAAAGGGATTAACTACAATACATAACAATTAGGCGGATAAACTATATATATCTGGCTCAACAAAGAAACGCCTATATCACTTCCAAGACTGAACAAAACTACTATTTCGCTTTGTAAACACACGGGGTAAGTTCTAGACATCAAATGCAATGCACAGAATAACACACAAACCTCACATAAACATGGCACATAACTCACTCAGGATTGGACTCATCAAAACACTTTAGTGAATGCAAGCAAAGTTAAGATCATATGATTTAAGGTACTTATACAAGAGTCAAAAACTGAGCCTAAGCGTCACAACCAAAGTACTCACTATTCTCAAGGCATAACAAAGTCAAGAGATATTGCTCCAATTCAATTCATCTCACAATGGCTCCTACTACTAAAATATAAAACTAACTACACCCGGTTCAAACAAAACCCTTGGAAAAGAACCGCGACACAAAAACAAAACCAAGGGGGATTACTACACTACCTACAAAGAAAATCTTTTTGTCCTTTTTCTTTAGACTTAAATCCCTCAAAAACCCTGTCGAATGAGATCCATCGTCGGGAAAAGTCCAATTTTTTTACTTTTTTTTGTTTTGTTTTTCCTCATAGCTACTAAAATACTACATAACTACTAAAATAAAAATAAAAAGTTAACATTTTTCTACTACTATTTTCTTTTTAAGAGAATTCTCCCACCCCACACTTAAAAGAGTGCAGTGTCTCCAATGCACAAATAAAGCAAAACAATAACAAGGGTGGACAAGAAACACACTAAAAGGCCAAAGGCCGAATCAATAGTGGCGCACGAGTACTCAGACTTCCCCCAGGCATGGTCCTTTGTGTGGGCACCACATACTTAGTTCTCACCATCTAACTCTCTTTTGCACTCTTCCAATGTCTTTGCTTCCTATGCTCATAATCCTACAAAACAAAAACAAAAACTACAACAATAATAAGATAAAAATAAAAATAAAAGAAAGCAGTAAAGATGGATTGCCTCCCAACAAGCGCCTGATTTAACGTCGCGGTACGACACAGAATCTCGTCTAATCATTGGCAAGTAACACCTTCGACTTCTGACAATCAAAGTCACATCCATAATAGTGCTTTACTATTTGTCCGTTCACTAAGAACGTTCTCTCGCCACCTAAGACGCGCAGCTCAATTGCATCATGTGGCGTGACTCTCAATACCTCAAACTGGCCCGACCATCTCGATTTGAGCTTCCCCGGAAAGAGTCTCAGCCTCGAATTGAACAAGAGAACCAATTGGCCTGTTTCGAACTCGCGTTGCTGAATATTCTTATCATGCCATCGCTTGGTCTTTTCTTTATATAACTTGGCATTCTTATACGCCTGCAAGGGAAACTCATCAAGCTCGTTCAATTGTATCACCCTCTTTATACCTGCTAAGTCTGCATCAAAGTTCAACTTCTTTATTGCCCAATAGGCCTTGTGCTCAAGTTCCACCGGTAAATGGCATGCTTTCCCCTAAATCATCTTGTAAGGGGAGGTTACGATTGGAGTTTTGTAGGCGGTCCGGTATGCCCATAGAGCATCATCAAGCTTTGTTGCCCAAGCTTTCCTACTTGAACTAACCATCTTCTCCAGGATCTGCTTTATCTCTCTATTTAAGACTTCAACTTGCCCACTAGTCGGAGGATGGTAAGAGGTTGCAAACTTATGTTTGACCCCATATTGCGCAAAGACATTGTCCAAGAGCTTGTTACAGAAATGGGTGCCCTCATCACTTATCATCACTCTCGGAGTGCCGAACCTTGTAAAGATATGCTTTTTCACAAACATGATCACAACCTTGGCATCATTGGTAGGAAGAGCTATGGCCTCCACCCACTTCGACACATAGTCAACGGCCACCAAAATGGACTTACACCCACTGGACGAGAGAAACGGGCCCATAAAATCAATTCCCCAAACATCAAAAATTTCAACCTCCATAATACCGTGCAATGGCATCTCATGCCTTTTCGTAATTGTTCCTGTTCTATGGCACCTATCACATCTCCTCACGAACTCATGGGCATCTTTAAACACCCTAGGCCAATAGAAACCCGATTTCAATACCTTAGCTGTTGTTTTGTCACCCGCATGATGACCACCATAAGGCGATACATGGCATTCATGTAAGATAGCATTTATTTCAGATTCGGACACACATCTTCTCATTAGCTGATCAATACAAGATTTGAACAAGAATGGATCATCCCACACATATGACCTCACATCTCGCAAGAACTTGTTTTTAGCATAAGGTTCAAGATCAAGCAACATCTCTCCACTTGCCAAATAGTTCACAAAATCTGCTTACCATGGTACCTCCCCAGCAGTAATGGCCAATAATTGCTCATCCGGGAATGTTTCCTTGATGACATCTCCCTCAGCTACATGATTCTGAGTTTCTAACCTGGACAAGTGATCAGCCACTTGATTCTCTGTTCCTTTACGGTCTCGGATCTCTAAGTCAAATTCCTGCAAGAGTAAAACCCAACGGATTAGCCTTGGTTTAGCATCTTTCTTTTCAAACAAATACTTGATGGTTGCATGGTCCGTGTAGACGATGACTTTGGTGCCAACCAAATAGGACCGAAATTTATCGAACGCCCACACTACAGCAAGCACCTCCTTTTCTGTCACAGTATAATTTCTTTGAGCGGGAGTGAGATTTTTGCTTGCGTAGTAAATGGAATGAAATATTTTGCTCCTCATCTTGCTCAATACGGCCCCAATTGCACCATCACTGGCGTCACACATTAGCTCAAATGACTCATTCCAGTCAGGAGCCACTATGATTGGTGCACTCACTAACTTCTTTTTCAGCTCCTCGAATGCTTTCAGATAAGCATCGTCAAACTTGAACGACACATCCTTCTCTAACAACTTGCACAAAGGAGAGGGAATTTTTGAGAAATTCTTTATAAATCGGCGATAAAAACCTGCATGTCCCAGAAAACTCCTAACTCCTTTCACTGAAATCGGTGGTGACAACTTTTTAATTGCTTCCACCTTAGCCTTGTCAACTTCCAGTCCATCTTTGGACACCTTGTGTCCCAGCACTATGCCTTCACGTACCATAAAATGGCACTTTTCCCAATTCAGTACCAGATTAGTCTCCTCGTACTTGGCAAGTACTTTAGCAAGATTGGTTAAGCATTCATCAAAAGATGGACCAAACACAGAAAAATCATCCATAAAAACCTTCACAAACCGTTCCACCATATCAGTGGAAATATCCATCATACACCTTTGAAATGTCACCGGTGCATTACACAACCCAAATGACATTCTCTTAAATGCATAAGTGCCATAAGGTCATGTAAAAGTGGTCTTTTCTTGATCTTCCGGAACAATAGCAATCTGATTATACCCTGAATAGCCGTCAAGGAAACAATAGTATTCCTGTCCGGCTAACATGTCAAGCATTTGATCAATGAAGGGGGGAGGGAAGTGATCTTTTCATGTAGCATTATTCAACTTCCTATAGTCTATGCATATTCGCCAACCAGACAGTCCTAGTTACGATTAATTCATTTTGTTCATTTACTACAATAGTCATACCCCTCTTTTTAGGTACACATTGAACAAGGCTTACCCACTTGCTTTCGGAGATAGGAAATACTATACCTGCGTCGAGCCACTTAATTACTTCTTTTCTTACCACTTCTTTCATGATTGGATTGAGGCGGCATTGATTCTCCATGCTAGGCTTGTGTCCCTCCTCCATGAGTATTTTGTGCATGCAGAATGCAGGGCTAATACCTTTTATGTCAGACATCTTCCAACCAATGGCATGCTTGTGCTCCCTCAGCACCCTTAAGAGCTTTTCTTCCTATAATTCAGACAAATGAGAAGAAACAATCACAGGACCAAAATATGCATAATGAAGATGAGATGGTAAGGGTTTAAGTTCCAATTTTGGTGCCTCCTCAACTGCGAGTTTAGGAGGCGGGCCGTTTGGTCTATCCAAAGGCTCAAATTGGGTTCTTTCTCTTATGTTTTCGCACGATGCATCCAGAATGTGCAACATCTCCTCAACCTCTTCTTCAAGTTCCAAGTGATTGAACAACGACAATGCCTTTTCTAGTGCATCTTCTTTAAACGCCCTTGGCTCTACGACTAGTTCATTTATCTCCACCACCGAAATCATGGCCAGGTCCTCGTAATTATGAGGCAACTGAATGGCTCGATATACATTGAAGACTGCCTCTTTATTGTCCACCCTCAGGATCATCTTACCTTCTCAGACTTGGATAATTGCATCCCCAGTGGCCAAACGAGGTCGTCCCAAGATGATAGGAACTAACTTATCAGCCACGTAATCTAGGATGATAAAATCTGCAGGAAATATAAACTTCCCAATCTGCAGCAGGACATCCTCAATTACCCCCCAGGATAAACATAAGATCTATCAGCTAACTGTAGCATCACCATGGTGGGTCTCGGGGCTCCTAAGACCAATTATTTGAATACTGACAACGGCATCAGATTGATACCTGCACCCAAATCACACAAGGCTCTACCCACATCAAATTCACCAATCCTCTTGGGGATGGTAAAACTACCCAGATCCTTAAGCTTTTGTGGAAGCTTATGTTGAATCCTGGAAGTGCACTCCTCAGTAAGTGCTATGGTCTCAAACTCAGTTAACCTTCTTTTATTTTCCACTATATCCTTAATATATTTTGCATATTTTGGGACCTCACGGAGCATGTCTACCAAAGGGATGTTCAAGTGTATTTGTTTCAGCATATCTAGGAATTTATGAAACATGTGGTCTTCATTCTTCTTTCTCAATCTTTGAGGAAACGGTGGTGGCACCCTCTCTGATTTTTGCTCAGGCTCTATTTCGTTTCTCTCATCTACCTCTACAGGTTTTGGCAGTCTTTCTTCTTCGAGCACAAATTGCTCATTTTTCTTCTTAGGCACTTCCACCAACTATCTCCCATTTCTCAACGTCACTGCATTGACTTGAGGAGTTTTCTCTATATCACTTGGGAGAGCTCCAGTAGGTCTAGTATTCTGATTGTTAGCCATCTACCCAAACTGCCTCTCTAGATTTCAGAACTCTGTGCGCAATTATTGATTCTCAGCCCTGACTTGTTGACTCTCTGCCCTGACTTGTTGATTCTCAGTCATAACTTTCTGATTGTCTATCAAGAGCTTTTTCATCATATCAGTCAGACTCTCCTCTGCTTGATGTGGAGGTTGAGGTGGATGATTGTAATTCGCTTGAGGCCTGATATTTGGATTTCCACCGCAAGAGAAGTTAGGATGATTCCTCCAGTTCGGATTGTATGTGTTACCATATTGAGCATTTTGATTCATCGGCCTTCTAGCTTGTTGCCCCACATAGTAGATGGATTCAGGATTCATAGGGCATATGTCACTTGTGTGACCTTCACCATATAACTCACAGCAAGTAGACATTCGTTGCACATGTTTCATCTGTTGTACGTGGTGCATTGACATTTTATTCATCAGATTCGCTAATCTCGCTATATCTGCCCTCATTGCTAAGAAATCATCAAGCTCGATCACACCTGCTGGATTTTGTTTGAGTGTTCTTTGTGGTTCCCCATCTCCTTGTCAATTATTATCATTAGCAGTGAAATTGTTTAGCAGGATCTGGATCTCACTATACGGCCTTGCCATGCAACTACCCCCACATGCTGAGTCAAGATTCATCTTTGATGCCTCGTCCAACCCATCGACGAAAGTGTGACCCAACACCTCATCAGTCTAACAATGGTGTGGGCAGTCTCTGAGTAGCCTCTTGTATCTTTCCCAAGCTTGTCGAAGAGTCTCACCATCTCGTTGTTGAAACCCAAGAATCTGGCTCCTCAGTGACTTTGTCTTCTTTGTGGGAAAAAACTTGATTAAGAATTTCCTTGCTAGATCATCCCAATTGTGGATTGAGTTCGCGGGCTCCTTTTGTAACCATTCCTTAGCTTCCCCCATCCTTGAAAAGGGAAACAGTGTTAGCGTGACATAGTCCTTGGAAATGTTCGGATAACTGTAAGTGTCTGTAATTTCCAGGAAGTTCTGAATGTGCCTTTCCGGGTCATCATGAGATAAGCCAATATATTGCCCTGTGGATTGAATCAGTTGTACCATGTACTGTTTAAGTTCAAAGTGACTCGTGATATCAGGCTTCACAATTGCCAGAGTCATAAGAGCCAGATTGGGCCTTGCAGCTTCTATCACCGGACGCTCTTCATTACCTGCCATCTCTATTGGCTGTGGTTGAACTACGATGTCCAACTCTCTTTCAATTCTAGTTCTAGCTACAACTTCCCTCCTCACTCTATGAAGTGTTTGTTCGATTTTAGGGTCAAGAGGAAGGAGATTGTTTGCGCTTCTACTCCTCCGCATTCAGGAGAAGAGCCTGCGTTAACACAAATAAAGCAAACTAAAAATTAAAACTTGAACAAATAATGAATAAAAGTTTAAATTAACTAAACAATCAATAAATAAGTCCCCGGCAACGACACCAAAACCTTGTTGGTTCCCTAAGTACACGCAAGTACACGTGGTCGTCAAGTAATAAAGTGACTCGAAACTCCGATGTCGAACCCACAGAGACTTAGATTGATCGTTAACTAAGCAAACTAAAATCAATTAATTGTCCAAGCTATTTAAGAGTGACGTTTTACTAGTAATCTACTATTGCGGAAATTAAACAAGTAACAACTAATTTATCAAGAATGCAAATGCGTATGATGAGATTTTACTTCAGAGGAGATGAAAATTCCAGGATTGTGGTTGGTTTATCAATCCTATTAAGTTGAATAATTACACTCATTAATCCAGATTATCTATGGTTGCTAATTAACCAGATCGTTTATATGAATATCATGTTCCCACAATACTGCTCGCCTGCCCACAATATATCAATCCTATATTCCTATGGTATTGAGTCTATCATGAACGAATATAATATGGTATTCAATTAAGCAAGACTGTTTGGTATATTTCTATCCCAACCACGAAATCTTTCCCCGAGCCACGGGTTTAGAAAAAAGCTCTCTCTAATTCTACTCTAATCTATACATGGCTTTCCCAAGCATAGCATATATAGTAGGGTGAATTGGTAGCTACAACAATTCACAAGTTAAAACTAGAAGTAAATAAACAACCACAAGATGATAATCCGAACTAACGAAGATGTAATTAATAAACGTTAATAATCATGTCAACCACAACCCTAGAACTTAGAGTGCTTAGCCACTCATGTTCGTAGTAACAATTTTCCAAGTATTTTTCATAAACAAATTACAATGAAAAGATAAAGGGATGAAGAACTCTATGATTTTCTCCTCCAAGAGTGGTTCCACGTGATGTTCTTGTCTCCGGTCGTAAAACTCCTCTAAAATAGTATTTAATGACTATTTATATGTGTAGGTAAAAGACCTAAACGAAATAATTAAGTCCAAAACCAAATAGGAGATAAAATAGGCTTTAAAAACACGGAACACGCTCGTTGTAGATCGTGCATCGCAACCTCTATAGCGCGCTTGGTCTCGCGATAACCCTCACGGCGCTCACTTCATCGCTAGCAAAATATTTCGCGTCGCATGCTTTATAGCGAGCTAGATTGCTCATGTCGCCCAGAATTGAGTTCGACTTCTTGCTGCCTAACATCAAATCAAATGTTAAGAACTCAATTCTGTGCCCAATTGCTTAGCTTTAATTCAATTTTGTTTTGCTGCCTAACTTTTCAAACTCATTTCTCATTCTTGTTTCTATTTCTTCTTTCAAATTCCCTTGCATTGTTTCTTTTTGTCTCTTCAATCATTGCTCCATATAGCATTATAATGCTTTTAATCGATAAATGATCATGGTCCATTCTTGTAGTGTATAAAATACACATAAAATCTCTATTTTGCTCCCAATTTCGTCTTCAACGTACCTACACAAATAAGCTCAATTAAGCATAAATATAGTGTAGTTTAGCATTAAAGCACCAAAATGTAAGGTACGTAATGCCCTAAAATATGGAATTATAGCCAAACATCAGTATGTTAAGACTAATTCTACTAAATAATATGTAGATTACAATTAGGGACATTGAAGAAGTGAAGAAAAAATTATTAATAGCATTTACCTTCGAAAGCGTGCATAATATATAGATCATAATGCAACAAGTCTATTGATTTATTGTAACGACCCGATTGGTCATTTTGAGCATTTGCATTCCGTTCAGTTATTTGAAATCTTGAGTAGTTTCTTATGATGTATTATGACTAGTGTGAATCATCAGCTTTGATTTTTAAGTAATTCGGAATTGATTTAAAAGAATGATTCTCAACTAGGAAGCTTTAAGTTGGAAGAGTTGACCAAGTTTGATTTTTTTGTGAATTTGACTCCAGACCGGAGTATTTATGGTTCTGTTAGGTCCGGATGGTGATTTTTGATTTGGGCAGATGCTCGGATTTGCACTCAGATGTTTCTAAAAGGTTTCAGTACTATTTGGAAAAAGTTGGAGATTTAAAGGTTTGGAATGTTCATAAGTTTGATTGAGAGTTGACTTTGATGATATCGGGTTAGAATTATTGCTTCGGGAATTAAAATGGCTTCGTTATGTCATTTGGGATTCTTGTGAAAACTTTAGGGTCATTCTGAGTTGGTTTGGTTCAGCACGAGTTTTAGAAGTTGAAAGTTCCAAAGTGCATTAAGTTGAATGTGAGGTGTGATTCATAATCTTTATGTTATTATGCATGATTTGAGGCCTCGAGTAAATCTGTGTTATGTTATGAGACTCGTTGGTATGTTCAGACGGGGTCTCGAGGGGCTCGGGTGAGTTTTGAACGTGGTTCGAATTATTTTGTCTCTTGTTGCATTGCTGAAGAAGTGTTGGTGCTGGTGTTTCCGCATCTGCGGAAGCTTGGATGCAGATATGAGTCCATAGACGTGGACGGGTCATGGCAAAATCAGAAGTGGCATGCTGGTCGTGAAGGCCGCATGTGCGGGTGCATGAGCGCATCTGCGCGACCGCAGGTGCAATTCTATATGCGCAGAAGCACAACAGCAGAAGAGAAGTGATGATCGCAGAAGCGATGTATGCTGAGTTAGGGTGTTTTCGCAGAAGTGAAGGTTGGGCCACACATGCGATTTCACAGAAGCTAGAATTTGGTCGTAGGTGTGACATACCTGGGCAGACTCACTATATATAGAGGTCTTGTTCTATTTTATCACAACTTGAGATTTGGAGCTCGGTTTTGGGCGACTTATGAGAGGATTTTCATAACATGGATTGGGTTAAATTTTCTCTACTCAGTTTTGATTATATTTCGTGAATCTATCTTCGATTGTGTCATTTGGATTATGAATTTTAAAGAGAAATTTGGGGGTTTTTGTCTAAACTTTCTTAAAGTGAATGTTTGAGTTTTGAACATCGATCCGGAGTCGGATTTGAGTAAAACTAGTATGGTTGGACTTGTAATTGAATGGTGTGTTTGATTTTGTCCGATTCCGAGGTTCGGGCCCGGGTTTGACTTTTTAGTTGACTTTGGACTTTTGATTAAAGATTCAACTTTTATCGATTGGGCTTGTTTCCTTTGGCAGTATTTGATGTTCTTGAGTTACTTTTGGCTCATTTCGAGCCGTTCGGGGCTTGGTATGTATGGGATGTCATTTCTAGAGTATTGTTTTGGTTGCTCGGTATTGGATTCGGCTTATTTGAGGTAAGTAACTTATCTAAACTTGGATTTGAAAGTATTTTACCCTGGGAACTGTATTATAAGAGATGTATTAAGGTGGCGCACATGCTAGGCGACGAGCGTGTGGGCGTACACCGGGGAAATCATGACTTTAGTTGGCTATTAGACTGTGCCCAAACTTGTTTTATTGTTATATGCAGTTACCTCTTTGTTCTCCCTACTTATTTGATTAGATGAGCTGTGAATCACATTAGAAATCATGTTTAGGCTATATGCTTATTCTGTTGGTACCCACTGATGCCATATCTGATGTTGAGTTGTTTTCTTAAATTGCGATACATAGTCATATTCACTCATTTGCATATCATATCTTAGTATCTGTTATCATTTCTTGGCACATCTTGTTATCATTGTTTGGGCTGATTGGCATGAGATTTGTGAGCCCGAGAGACTAGAGAGATTGATCACTGAGTTGGGGCCAGAGAACCGTGTTGTGAGAGATATTATAGGTCGGGTTGCATGCCGCAGTAGGCCATATTGATTTTATATACATTATTATTATATGGATAGGGATGCACGCCACAGCAGGCCTTATAGATTTTATTATTATTATTATTATTATTATTTGTGGGATCGGACTTCACGTCGCAGCAAGCCATATGGTCTTTATATTAGAGATTGAGCAGGATCCGCCCTTCCGGAGTCTGACATAGCAGCAGTGAGCGCATGTACCGAGTGCCGAGTAATGAGTGTACCAAGTGGTTGGGTGTACCTAGTGATTGAGGGCGCGATAGTGAGATTGAGTACTCTGAGAGTGTGAGTATATGAGTTTATCACTTTGATGCATTACATTTGACATGCATACTTGGCATACAGGCTTAGAGATGCATTTTTCCATGCTAAACGGTGTTGTGGCATTCATGACTTCACATGTGCATTGACACATAGGCATATGAATGTGCTTTCCTCATGCTATCTGATAATACAATATCTTATCTTTTGTGGAATATATTTGGAAAAAATCACAATTTTCTGGTATACTCATATATTGGTGATTTTGGTGAAATATTTGGGTTTTACTGTTATACTTGAAAAGGATGCCAATTTTTTGTTACCGTTAACGAGCTGAGCATCATATCTTTGAGTTATTACTTGTACTACTTTTATTATATTGTTACGAATTGTTCTTGGCTACTGGTGTTGGATTCTAACTGTTGTCCAAGCTCATCACTACTTTTAACCTAAGGTTAGGTTTGTTACTTGTTGAGTACATGGGGTCGGTTGTACTCATACTACACTTTTGCACCTTGCATGCAGATTTTGGAGCTGATGTTGCTGCGTATGGCGGGAGTCGGCATTGGAGATGTACCGACGTTCTGGTTATACCTGTCTCTTGTTCTTGGTAGCTTTAGAATTTATAAATTTGTTTATGCATATTTTGAACAGATGATGCATTTGTTTCATACCAGCTTTGTTAACTCTAAATCTTAGAAGCTCATGATTTGTATTACCTGTCCTTCGGAAGTTGTATAAAAGTTAAGTTATTTCATCAATTATTTTCTTAGTAAATCTCATTTGAATTGGATTATTGCTACTTGGCTTACCTAGTGGGTTAGGTTAGGTGCCATCACGATAAGTTGGATTTTGGGTTGTGACAACTTGATATAAGAGTTCTAGATTTATAGATTATACGAGTCATTAGCAAGTGTCTAGTAGAGTCTTGCGGATCGGTATGATGACGTCCATACCTATCTTCGAGAGGCTGCAGGACATTTAGGATAAACCTCCCATCTTTCTTACCTTATCGTGTATCATTAATTCAACTTGAAGAGCATCTCTTTCAATTCTTCCCACTCACTCGTATGCTTATGTGAGCGTTCGATATCAGCTGTGCATCGACGACTTTTGATTCCATGCATGAGGTAAGAGATGTATTTTTTGTGTTCTGATGATGGGCCAGTCTAAAGGACTTGAGGTCGGGTTTTGACCGTAGCTTGGGCTTGGTGGTTCCTGGTATGTGAACATGTGTTTTTGGACTTATATGTATGGTAGTGTCCCTGGAAGCGGGACTTATGGTTCGGTGAGTGGTTGGATGATTATATGATAAGTACGATATGACTGCGGGATGTGTTTAGATGGTTTGAATGTGACGAGAAGAGATTTCTTGAGATATGAAAAAGACTATTAGATGCTCGATTTCTGTGGATGTGTTATACAATCTGGAGTTATGAGGGTTTTGAGGGATTCCTTCATGTTATTTCATTTGTGGGACGAAGTAGATTCTCATGTCTTATTGATGAGTTCAGACTCAGGAAGATTAAGTGATTGCATAGTAGTTGTGGTTGTGAAAGGGTATAGATAGATATCAGTTTGAGGCTAAGCAGGTGGGTTATCACCTGTAGGGTAATCTACGGATGTGTGATCCTTATGATATTGTGTGGAGGGTTTCTTTTCTACCAGTTGGTTATATGTGTTGCGATTTGAGTTTGGATTGGTTGACAAAGTTGACCTGACTGTCACGAGGATGACTGCAAGCTTAGAAGATGATTTGAGGTATTTTATGGTTTGTGTTGCATGAGCTTATGAAGAATTTAGTTGAATCTCACTGCGAGATTATGGCAGTAATAGTGTATGGGTATTTTGAATTATCAGATGTTTTACTCTATGGATTGGATCCAAGTGGGGGAGTCTACCATCGGCGATTAGACTGCATAGTTACGTATTGTATTGGTTTTGATCTGAATCATACTTGTAGATCGGTTATGCCTTGCAGATGTTGGTTTTGAGGATGACTTAAGCGAGGAAATTTCTGGATGCATGATGTATTACACCTTATGGACATATAGAAGTCATGGGAGTGGTTTAGGGTTGTTGTTCGTGGTGGATATAATGTACTAAGAAAAGGGGAGTCGCTTGCTTACTTAGAGATGTGGATTACTCCTTTGGGCGTTAATGTGCTAATGGGGCACAGGTCATTCGGCGCATATTGCGGAGGTACATTTGAGGTTTGAATTGGGTGGATAACTCTCGATAAGGCTCTACAGAGTTCAAGATTCATAAGTGGCATTTGGAGGATTTCCCCGGATTTGTATATGGATACGATTTGAGATTTGCATTGGATGGTGCCAGGACTTGCGGTATTTCTGTATCACTATGGATTCTACATTTCAGTATCAGAAAGGTAAACGGAACAACTTTAAATTCACAGAAGGTCTCTTCAGAGTAGGTGTCTTGGTTGTGGTACTTTTGTGGTGCTTAAGAGGGAATACAATGGTTTATGGGCCTTAGGGCAGTGTCGTTTTATGCTAAAATCTCTTGTGGTGAGCTTTGGATAAGGATCATGGTGATGTGGCAAGGAGAAGTGTCAACTTGAGCGTAATTTGAAAGGAACTTGGAGAAATAGGACAGCTTGGTAGTAAGTTGGATCAGCGCGGTAATGGTTATGATCGGTTCTTTGGGTACATATAATGTGGTGACTGGTGAGTCTCTACCGGTATTTGGTGGCAATACTCTTGGGCTTGGCAACCTGCGTGGCTTGGTTAAGTTAGAGGGATTCAATTCTAATGCCTTGGTTATGTGCAATTGGGTTCCGAAGTATTCTCGACGATTTCAGTCATAACTTGAGATGGATTTATCTACAGGTATGAGGGTTATGAGGCGTGTTATGATTTTCTCCTGGATGGGATCAAGCGGAAGATTTCTGATTGATCGTGTATATATTCTACTTGTGACACATAGTTGATAATGAGATTCTCGTGCTTTTCACATGATGGCATGATAGTTGTGGTGCGTCCTGCGGGATTTAGATTTGCACGTGCAAGGTCACAATTCAGTTTTGAAGGGAAGGTCATGAATTCTTAGACAACATGGACGATTTCAGATGATTAGATGAATGATATTACTACTTGGTATTGCCTGAGAAGGGTGCAAATTTTAGAAGAGGCACTGTGTTTTGACTTACAGATCCTTCATTAGCATTGCGGTACTCGCCTGGTTGATCGACTGCTGATGTTTAGATTTTCTATGTGGCACAGAAGAACTATAGAAATATTTCTCGTGGGGATGATTGTGTATGAGAGATGTGTTCTATGGATTTGGAGATCAGGAGTTCTCTGAAGCAGATTGTTTTAGGGTTATGGACTGTGAAGATGTAGCCAAAGTTATCTAGATGGTGGTACGTGTTATAGTTAGATCATTAAGGACTTTTAGAGTTCTATTTATCCATTTAGAGATGATGGGAGTTGATTTAGGGGCCCATTGGTAGGCCCGCGGAGGATGTGTATTCTACATCGGGTCGGATCTGTTGACTCAGAACTGTTAGTGTTGAAGGGTGTATCATTCGATTAGAGTTGATCTTCTTCGTGTTCTGATATGTCCTATGTGTTACTCTTCTATGCTACGAGGGATTATGATTTGTTAGTTATATGCACATATGGTGTGGTTTTATTTGGTCCTTATAGAGGAATTCGAGCGAGATGGTGATTGGGGTGTGGAATGGTCGATTGCACCTTGGTTATGGTCTTTCTGAGCTGTGGTATATTGTATCATTTTTTTCTTCATGGTTATGGTCATGCACTTCATGTACTTGATATCGAATCGTGTGAGGTTGTTGATTTTAAGCATTGTGGATTGGGGTATTTCACATGGATCGGTGTTTGGATAGGGTCATACATTGCGATGGGGTTATGTTAGGATATGATCCTTTGTGTTAGATTCATGGGTCTTGGTCCTATTATGTGTGATGGGTTCATAGTGTTGCGTTGTGGTGGTACTTTCTGAGCTTGCGGGACGGTTCTCTCATTTGAATTAGTTTCCAATGTTTGAGTACATTTGAGTTGTTTCTTATTGGTGCACGGATTGTGCGGTTTGAGGCTCTAGGTAGTATGGGTATGGCATGTCCGTAGAGTAGCTTGTACTTGATGAGATGAAGTCATTAGGCCTCAAGTGATTGCTATCGAATTTGGTTAAGGTATGTTTGGAAGAGTAATATCGGAAGTCAGCCTAGCATTTGGGTTATGGTTCTGGTTGGGCGAGAGAGCTCCATGACTTGTTGGTCTGATGCGTGGTTACGAGTTTCTAAGTGTTTCTTCCATCATCAGCAACGTACAAATGTTTTGGATGAGGTTTTATATGATATGAGGATTTGTATCGGTACCAGGTTTGTTTTTGAGCAGCTACTGTGATCGGAAACTATTGCTACGAGTATGCGAGTTATGTGGTATATCATATGATTACATGTTGGATTATGATTATGTCTTGATACAGCTTGTTCAGACTTATATAATGTGTAGATGCGAGATTCGGGTTTTGTAAGGAATTTCATATGTGGGAAATTAGGTACCAAAGTTTTTGGGCTAAGGATGAAGCGAGAATATTCAGTTATGTTGTGATGTCAGACTTATATGGAATAGAGTGACATGGGATCATCCCCGAGTATGTGCATGGTAAGGTTTCACGGTGATTTGATGGCTTTGGAATGACTCGTGACACGTTCGAGAACAAACATATGTTTAAGTAGGGGAGAATGTAATGACCCCACCGGTCATTTTAAGCATTTGCATTCCATTAAGCTATTCGAAGTCTTGAGTAGCTTCGTATGATTTATTATGATTTGTGTCAATCGTCGGTTTTGGTTTTCAGGTGATTCGGAATTGATTTGAAAGAATGATTCTCAACTTGGAATCTTTAAGTTGGAAGAGTTGACCAAGTTTGATTTTTTGTGTATTTGACTCCGGATCGGAGTTTTTATGGTTCCGTTAGGTCCGGATCATGATTTTAGACTTGGACGCATGCCTGGATTTGCACTCGGATATTTCTATAAGGTTTTGGCACTATTTGGCGAAAGTTGGAGATTTAAAGATTTGGAATGTTCATAAGTTTGACCAAAGTTGACTTTGATTATATCGGGTTTGAATTATTATTCCGGGAATTGAAATGGATTTGTTATGTCATTTGGGACTTGTGTGCAAATTTTAGGGTCATTCCGAGTTGGTTTGATATGGTTCGACACGCGTTTTGGAAGTTGAATATTCAAAAGTTCATTAAGTTCAATGTGAGGTGCGATTCATGATTTTTATGTTATTATGCATGATTTGAGGCCTCGAGTAAGTCCATGTTATGTTATGGGACTCGTTGATATATTGGAACGGGGTCCCAGGGGATCGGGTGAGTTTCGGACATGGTTTGGTTCATTTTGTCTCATGTTAATTGCCGATGAAGTGTTGGTGATGGTGTTTCCGCATTTGCGTATGTTTTGACGCGGATACGAGTCCGCAAATGCGGACGAGTCATCACAAAAGAGGAAGTGGCATGCTGGACGTGAAGGCCACAAGTGCGGGTGCATGAGTGCATCTACGCGACCGCATGTGCGATTCTATATGCACATAAGTGTGACAGCAGAAGCAGAGTGATGATCGCAGAAGCGGTGGATGCTGAGCTAGGGCATTTGCGCAGAAGCGAGGGTTGGACCACACATGCGATTTCGTATAAGCGAGAATTTGGTCGCACGTGCAACGTACCTTGGCAGACTCACTATATATCAAGGTCTTGTTCTATTTTATCACAACCTCAGATTTGGTGCTCGGCTTTAGGCGATGTTTGAGAGGATTTTCGTCACATGAATTGGGGTAATTATTCTCTACTCGGTTTTGATTATATTTCGTGATTCTATCTTTGATTTTGTCATTTGGATTAAGAATTTTAAAGAGAAATTTGAGGAATTTTCTCTAAACTTTCATAAAGTGAAGTTTTGGGTTTTGAACATCGATTCAGAGTCGGATTTGAGTCAAATTAGTATGGTTGGACTCGTACTTGAATGTGTTGTCTGATTTTATCAGTTTTGTCGAGTTTCAAGGTGTGGGACCGGGTTTGGCTTTTTGATTGACTTTGGACTTTTGACTAAAGATTTAACATTTATGGATTGAGTTTGTTTCCTTTGGCATTATTTGATATTCATGAGTTTCTTTTGGCTAACTTCGAGCCGTTCAGAGGTCGGTACGCGCGGGATGGCATTTCTAGAGTATTGTTTGGCTTGCTCAATATTGAATTTGACTTGTTCTAGGTAAGTAACTTATCTAAACTTGGATTTGAGGGTATTTAACCCTGAGAACTGTGTTATAAGAGATGTATTGAGGTGGCGCACATGCTAGGTGACGAGCGTGTGGGCATTGCACCAGGGAAATCATGACTTTTGTTGGCTATTAGACTATGCCCCGACTTGTTTTGCTGTTATATCTTGTTACCTCCATGTTCTCCCTACTTGTTTGATTGTATGATTTGTGAATCATGTTAGAGATCATGTTTAATATATATGCTTATTCTGGTGGGACCCACTGAGGTCATCTCTGCTGTTGAATTATTTGCTTAAATTGCAATTATATACTAAGTCATATTCATTCATTTGCATATCATATCTCAGTCTATGTTATCATTTCTTGGCACATCATCTTATCATTGTTTGGGCTGATTGGCATGAGATTTGCGAGCCCGAGAGACTGCAGAAATTGATGACTGGGTTGTGGCCTGAGATCCGTCTTGTGAGAGATATTGTGGATCGGGTTGCACGCCGCAACATGTCATATTGGCTTGATATATATTATTATTATATAAATCGGGTTGCACACTGTAACAGAACTTATAGGTTTTATTATTATTATTTATGGGATCGGGCTGCACGCCACAGCAGACCATGTGGGCTTTATATTAGTTCTTGGGCAGGATTCGTTCCTCTGGAGTCTGATATACCAACAATGAGCGCATGTACCGAGTGCCGAGTGATTGAGTGTACCGAGTGATTAAGGGAGAGACGGAGAGATTGAGTAATCTGAGAGCGTGAGTACATGAGTTTCTTACTGTGATGCATTACATTTGACATGCATACTTGGCATGTAGGCTTAAAGATGTATTTCCTCATGCTAAATGGTGTTATGGCATTCATGACCTCACATGTACATTGACATGTAGGCATATAGATGTACTTTCTTTATGCTATCTAAAAATGAAATATCTTATCTGTTATGGAATGTTTTTGGAAAAAATCATAATTTTCTGACATACTCATATATTGGTGATTTCGGTGAAAGATTTGAGTTTTACTGTTATACTTCAAAGCATGTCTATGGCGGGAGCTGGCATTGGAGATGTATCGGCGTTCCGGTTATAGCTGTCTCTTATCCTTGGTAGCTTTAGAATTTATAAATCTGTGTATGTATATTTCGAACATATAATGTATTTATTTCATACCAACTTTGTAAATTCTAAATCTTAGAAGCTCATGATTTGTACTACCAGTCCTTGAAAGTTGTATAAAAGTTTAGTTATTTTATCAATTATTTTCTCAGTAAATCTCATTTGAATTTGATTATTGCTAATTGATTTATCTTGCGGGTTGAGCTATGTGCCATCACGACTAGTTGAATTCACAACGATGCACTGGTAATATCCGTACTTATTAATAAATCCTGAGTTAAGCGTGTGCTAATTGATCCAGCTGCTCGGACAACATCATCCGGTGGAGGGTCATAGAACAATTGGGATTATTGGACCAAATCGTACCGGCAGTACGAGTGTTGAACAAGTTCAACATGGCGTGCGAGATGACGAAGGGTGAAATAACCCTACCAGTAAACACTGTCAGGACCACCCAGGAAACAAAAATTTATATGATCGCGCGCGTGCGGGG
>AWOL01S0037811.1:33431-76228 GCA_000715115.1 Nicotiana otophora | reverse complement strand
GGGGGAATGTGAGATACAATGCCTTGTTCGGAAGGCCATGGGTCCACAGCATGAGAGCGGTGGCTTCGACCCTACATCAGGCATTGACGTTTCCCACCCAGGGCAGAATCAAAATGGTCTACGAGGAACAACCGGTGGCAGATGGAGATGTTCGCAGTCGAGAAAGTGATCCTGGTCCCCACGGTCACAATATCAAAGGGTAGGGGACTGGCCGAAGAAGAAGAAACCAAGTAGCAATCAGCGGCACCGACCCTGAACGGGCTGGGAAAACAGGGGAAACACATGGAAAACGAGTAGGATGATTTCCGTGTCCCGAGATCCTTTATAGCACCCGATGATACCGATGCTACCAAATTGACAATCGAGGAATTGGAGCAGGTCATACTGATCGAGTACCTACCGGACAGAAAGGTATACCTGGGAATGGGGTTAACTCCCGATCTCAAGAATAAACTTATTAATTTCCTTAAAGCTAATGCTGATAGTTTTCCCTGGTCCCACTTAGACATGACATGGATCCCACAGGAGGTGATAACTCACAAATTAAGCTTGGATCAAAAATTCCACCCGGTCAAATAGAAGAGGAGGATGGAGTCCGAGATCAAACACGTATTCATCAAAGATGAGGTATTTAAACTTTTAAAAATAGGTTCCATTCAAGAAGTTAAATACTCGGATTGGCTAGCTAACGTAGTGATTGTGCCGAAAAAAGGAAACAAACTTAGAATGTGTGTAGATTATAAGGACCTAAACAAGGCATGTCCGAAGGATTCATTTACTTTAACTTAAAATCAATTGAATGATCGATGCGACGGCCGAACATGAGACGTTGAGTTTTATCGATGCATATTGCGGGTACAACCAAATACAGATGGACCCGTGTGACCAAGAAAAGACTTCTTTTATAACTAAGTTTGGTACCTATTGTTACAACGTAATGTCGTATGGGTTAAAGAATACTGGTGTCGCATATCAATGCCTAGTTAAGTGGATGTTCAAAGAACAAATAGGCAAATCAATGGAGGTTTATATTAATGATATCTTACTTAATTCCTTTCGACCAGAGGAACATTTGAAGTATTTATAGGAAACCTTCGACATACTGAGCAAATACAACATGAAACTAAATCTAAAGAAATGTGCCTTCGAGGTCGGCTCGGGCAAGGTCCTCAGTTTTATGGTATCAAACCGGTGAATATAGATCAACACGGACAAGATAAAAGTCATAGAAGATATTACCATAGTTGACAACGTCATGGCAGTACAAAGATTGACCGGGCGGATAGCCGCACTAGGCTGGTATATTTCGAGGTCATCCAACAAAAGCCACCATTTTTTCTCATTACTGAAGAAGAAGAATGACTTCTCTTACTCCCTGGAATGTCAGTAGGCTTTAGAAGAACTCAAACGATCGTATCAAGCCCTCTTTTGCTGTATACCCAGAAGGCGAACAAGCAGTTATCCCTCTACTGAGTACAAACCCGAACTCTCAAGCCGACTGGACAAATGGACTGTAGAGGTTAGCGGGTACGATATTGAGTACAAACCCTGAACTGCTATAAAATCTCAGATTTTGTCAAACTTCGTGACTGACTTTACACCGCCTTGATCCCTGAAGTCAAGAAGGAATTATTGCTCACCTCGGGGACTCGCTCAGGGGTTTGGAACCTATTCATGGATGGTGCTTTTAACACGAAAGGGTCCAAGCTGGGAATCGTATTAAAACCACCTAGGGGTAACATAATAAGGCAATCTATTAGAACTATGAAATTGACTAACAACAAAGCTGAATATGAGGCTATAATTGCAGGTCTAGAACTGACTAAGAGCCTGGGGGCTGAGGTGATTGAAGCCAAGTGCGACTCCCTCCTTGTCGTTAACAAAGTTAACGGGACATTTTATGTAAAAGAGGACCGGATGCGGAGATACTTGGATAAGTTGCATGTAATATTGCACTAATTCAAGGAATGGACACTAAAGCATGTACCCTCGGATCAAAATAATGAGGCCGATGCGTTAGCTAATCTAGGGTTGTTAGTAGATTCCTATGAATTCAATTCTAGAGCAGTGGTGAAATTGATGAACTCAATGATAGAGAAAGTTCATGCCGAGGTAAACTCAACAAGCATAACTTGAGATTGGAGAAACAAATACATAGACTACCTTCAAAAAGGGAAACTACTATCGGATCCCAAAGAATCGAGGGCCCTACGTACTAAGGCTGCCAAGTTTAGCTTGGTTGGTGGAAAACTATATCGAAGATCATTTTTCGGACTGTTAGCAAGGTGCATGGGTCCGGGGGAGTCCGACTATACGATGAGGGAAATGCACGAGGGCACTTGTGGTAACTATTCGGGAGCAGAGTCCTTGGTTCGAAAATTGATTAGAACCGATTATTAATGGAATGAGATGGAAAAAGATGCAAAAATCGTCGTTCAAAAATGTAACGAATGTCAGAGGCACGCCCTGATGATCTACCAACTGGGAGAGATGCTTCACCCGGTCCTTTTCCCCTGGCCGTTCATGAAATGAGGAATGGACATTGTCGGTCCCTTGCCATGGGAACCCAGTAAAGCGTAGTATATCTTACTTATGACCGATTATTTATCCAAATGGGTCAAAGCACAGGCATTTAACAAAATTAGGGAAAAGGATTGACAAGCGCAAAACACACACTTAAATATGCTCGCTAGTCGAATATAGTATAATATAATATCGTATCCACAAGAGTTAGAGTTAAATAGTATTTTTGTAGTTTATAGCTTGATTCCTATCCAATATGATCAACAATTGAGAATTATGTGATTAAAACTAAAATTAACTAAGAGTCTAAACAATTGGCTAATGACAATTGCAACAAGAGTAAGCGAAGAAGATATCAATGGGAGAAAATAGGGGTTGATTGGATAGGTGCAATATACTTATCTGGGATTTAACTCTAGTTAATTCACTTCTAAAGTTCAAGTGAGTCTCTCGAATTCACTCTATTATTATTTCGAATGTTCAGTAGAAACTCCTCTCTCGATCAAGTCTCAACCTCACAATATGAACTAAGCTAAGCTCGGTGAAGATATGCAAGAATTCGTAGTGGATTGGTTTGTAAGAGAACCTCTTTTGATTATTCTCCTAACTAGGTCTAAACAATAATTCACCTAGCCTCTTTCGATTACTAAGAAGAATCAATAAATTCAACCAACAAGATAATGCCAAAATATCACAAGTTACGCCTCTTTCGATTACATAAACATGTGAAAATATATGCAACAATTACAACACCCAAAACGACTTAATACATAATAATTAGAGTTAATATCCACAAACAATTCTCAATACACTAAATCCATCAATCCCTAAAGAGAAGTACTCCATAGATATGGAGTAATTCATCACAAATAAGTTTAAATTAAAGAAAAACATAAAACAATTCAAACTCTTGTCTTGAGTTAGGATTGAATAATGAAATCCTTGTGCTCTTGCTTCTCCCACTTCTCCTTAGCCTCCTTAGGTCTAAAGTATCTTAAAAGTTCTAAAAATACGATTTTTTCATGTATATATACCAAGTAGGGTCGGGCCCAAATAAACACACCTTCTCCTTCACGAAATAGGACTTTTCCCGGACAGGACGCGCGTGGCCGCGCACTTGGAGATGTGTTCGCGCACTTGGTCGCACATTTTCCATAGTACACTGCCTCACATGAGCGCCCAGTGCGCGCTCGCGCACCTGGGTGACGTCCGGGTCAATCTTTCGTCTCTCTCTTTGAATGCACTAGTGTCCGTTGATCCCCAAAATCGATCCCAACTAAGACCTTTGGCTTTTATTCAGACTTCAAAGCTCCTAAATAGTGTGAATTTGCCCCATAACATCTACATAGCTCAGAATCACTCCTACAAGGCATACAATATATAATTAGTACAAAACATTAGTGATTAAAGCTCAACTCAATTAAAGTGCAGTAAATTATAGTGGATAAGAAACTAAAACACACAATTATAGCCTACCATCAACACCCCACACATAAACCATTGCTCGTCCTCGAGCAATCAAACTACACTTTATAAAGACATGACTTTTTTAAACAATTCTCGTAACTCATCATGCCAAAAATATTTAAAATAGACTAAGAACAGTAGTGTAACATCTTCACCTCCAGATTTGACTCACAAGTACCGCGCATTATTTTTAACTCGCTCACTTACTCTAAAATAGAGGTCAACGACATTACCTTTCCTCCATGAATCATGTGCCCTCACAACAAAAGAGAGTAGTTGCACACACAATCAAATTTAAGCACAATTAGGAACTTCAAATAAAAAGAATTCACTCACTCTGAGAAATAACATTCATATGCCACAAACGATGTGATAGGTTACAAGTACTTTGGTCATAAGTACTTTACTTTATATTGTGATGATCTAACAAACTTACCATCCAGAACCAGATAAGGAACCTGTTACACATTTACAAGACCTTAAGATCACAAAGTTCCAGGTTGGAATCCAGCGTGGGATATAACTTAACTCTTCAGAGTGGAGGAACAACTAAGGGAACATGTCACTACCAGTTCCCGAGGAGACTGTACGAAGTCAACTCTCCAGTTAGAAAGTTGATGCCTGCACACGCTACTGTACATGAATAGTGCAGCAGTCAACTTTCTGTGGAAAGCTTTTTACCTACATTGCTTACATCATTGTAAGTGATGTCACACATGTATTAATACAATCAAGGAAGGTAAAACAACTCACTTGAACATTTGCAAATTAAAAAGAAAATATTCTCTCAAGTGCTAGCCACCACATCTCTCAAGCACAAAGTTACTGCAACCTCAAGGACCAGATCCAAAGATTGAAGATATCTTGAGTCCTTAGGTTTGTTGAGTCTTTGTTATTTTGTTCCTCACTTGTAATTCCTACTTAGCTTAGTTAGAAGCATTGTGTATGAAACCTTTGTAAATCATAAACCATTGTGTTTGTGTCTTGGCTAGAGTTAGTCGAGTTGGAAGTCTTTGTAATAGAGTTATGACAAAGTGGCTTGTAATAGAGTATTACAAGTTAGTGAGGGATTAAGAGTTTAATTCCTAGGTTACATAGGTTGTAATCTGAAGTTTTCTCGGTTTAGTAGAGTTGAAATCCTACTAGGGTAGGTCGTGGTTTTTAATCCCTTGAGCAAGGAGTTTTTCACGTAAATATCACATGTTCTTTACTTACTGCCGATTTACTGTGGGAACAGATAGAGAACCCGGTTTCCTATACTGTTTGGTTTTATAGTCTGTTGCTTATTGTGGGAACTGATAGAGAACCTGGTTCTCTATACAGTTTGGTGGACGCTTAGTTTCTATCAATTGGTATAAGAGCAGGTTTTTTCTAAAAGGTTAAAACCTAGAAAGGATCCTCATCATGGTTGCTCCACCAAACTTCGAGCAAGGACAATCAACCTATAGACCCCCAAGATTCAACAGCCAATACTATGGTTGGTGGAAAACAAGAATGCATAACTTCATTATGACTGAAGACTTCGAGCTTTGGGATGTTATTTGTGATGGTCCCTTTGTTCTTATGAAGGTTGTTGGAGAGGGAACAAAGACTGTTTCAAAGATAAGAAAAGAATACAATGATGCTGACCAAAAAGTTATTGAGAAGAACTTCAAGGCGAAGGAGATTCTTGTGTGTGGTATTGGACCACACAAGTATAATCGTATCTCGGCATATGAATCTGCCAAGGAGATCTGGGAAGCTCTTCAAACGGATCACGAAGGGACTACTCAGGTAAAGTAGTCCAAAATAGATATGCTTACAATTGAGTATGAACTCTTTAAAATAAAAGAGGATGAGTCCGTTCAAGAGATGCATACCCGCTTCACCTCCATAATCAATGAGCTTCATTCACTTGGAGAAATCATTCCAACCAACAAGCTAGTCCAGAAGATACTTAGTGTTCTACCAGGTTCCTGGGAGAGCAAGGTTAATGCTATCACTGAAGCCAATGACCTGCAGAAGCTGACTATTGATTAGCTTATTGGAAATCTCAAAACTTATGAGATGAAGAGAAAGAAGGATCTCGAAAGAAGAAAGCCCAAGAAAGAGAAGAACTTGGTTCTCAAGGATGTCAACAACGACTCATGTAGTGATGAATCTGACATGGAGTATCTCACTCGAAGATTCCAAAAGATGATTCGAAAAAATGGTGGAATTCCAAAGAAAGGAAGTTCCAGCAGGAATTTCAAAGTAAATGATTGCAGCCATAAGCGTGGAAAGTCTGGACACTTCATTAAAGACTGTCCCCTTCATAAGCAGGATCACTACAAAAACAACACTGATAAGGCAGCTAAGAGAAACTAGGTCCCTGACAGGAAGTTTAATAGAAGAGATGATATTGACAACATGGTGAAGCAAGCTTTCGCTGACTGGGGAGATTCCTCTAGTGAATCTGAAGGTGAGAATGACCTAATAGATACATAAATAATGATTGCTGACAAAGGATCTTCAGAATATGAGTCAATCTTTGCACTCATGGCCAAATCTAATGATGACGAGGATAAGGAGGAAGATGAGGTAAGTTTTCTTGATGTTCAAAGAAATTTGAAAACTTACTCTAAGAAAAAATTGATGTCCTTATAAAATGTATTGATTGATGCCTATCATAGCCTCATTAATGATAAAAATGCTTTAATAGAATAAATTGGTGACATAGAACAAGAGAGGGATGATATGGTAACTTATATTGTGGACCTGAAGGAACAAGTGGAAGAAGTAGCTAGAGAAAATAACTTGTTGAAAAACAAAACAAAACAATGAATGGACAAACCTAAGGGTAAAGACGTGGCTAGTGAGGCTCAACTTGAGCTTGAGAGTGATCTTAAGAAAGTAAAAACAAGTCTTGTTGTTGAGATTGAAAATAATAGACAACTGCAGGAGGATTTGAAAAGGGGTAAAATTGATCTTGATAAGTCACTTAAATATACTTGGTCCTCTGATGTAATAACGTCTATGTGCAAGAGTAATGGTGGAAACAAGCAAGGAATCGGGTTCCAAAAGGCTAAAACCTCCTATAATCCCCATAGCAAGTATGTAAATATGGTTGATAATTGGTTGTGTACTCATTGTGGCCAAACATGTCATTACAAGGACTCTTGTGAAACTAAAACTCAGTCTTTGCAGAAAAATAAAGTTTTTGTTGAAAGGAAGCATACTATTGAGGAACCCGGTTCCCTTAAAAGAAATTATGTGTTGTCTGCATGGGCAAAACGAAGTTTGATCTGCCCGTTCTATCATTACAAGGGACCCAAGCTCGCTTGGGTTCCTAAGTCTAATCATTGATTTCCTGTGCAGGCTGGAGTGAGAGGTAGCAGTAAAATAATGGTACATGGATATTAGCAACTGCTCTAAGCATATGACTAGAAGAATGGATGATTTCCTCTCACTCCAAGCTTTCCAAGGTGGGAGTGTGTCCTTTGGAAATGGCAAGAAGGGTTATAATCTTGGTGTTGGAAAAACTGGAAAAACACTCTCCCATGCAATTGTAAATATATGTACCATGTGAGTGGCTTAAAATATCTTGTTGAGTGTGTCTCAAATCTATGATAAGGGAAAATGAAGTGCAGTTCTTGTCCAAATCTTGTACTCTCACCAATCTCAAAACTAGTGAAGTGTTGATAGCCAAAAGGTTCAAGAATATCTATGTTGTAGACCTTGATTCACTGAATGGCGGTGATCTAATATGCCTAAGTGTCATTGATGGTGATGCTGAGTTATGGCGCAGACGACTGGGGCATGCGAGTTTTTATCTGCTGAACAAGTTGGTTGGAGGACCTGGTTCGTAGGCCGAAGCAGTCAACACCACTTGCTACTTGATTAACAAGTGCATGATCAGGTCCCTTCTCAAGAAGTCTCTCTGTGAACTGCTTAATGGGAGAAAATCCAAGCTGACTTACCTGAGAGCATTTGGATGCAAAATATTTTATTCTCAAGAATAGTGGCAAGGGGTCACATAACAAAGAAGATAAAGATGGAGAATTTAGAAATTCTCCTAGTGAAGCTATAGATATTGCAAATGGAAAAACTGATTTGATGTGTCAAGTCAAGCAGAGCGATAAAAAAGATACAACAGATTCTCCAAAAGGCACAGAGGAACCTGGTCCCTCTATCACCTCGACTGAAGATAAACATAGGGTTTCTGATGTTGCATCAGGTGCTCCTTATGCAGAACAAAGAAGTGGAAGTCATAATTATGTTGATGTCAATTATGTTTCAAATATGGAGGAACCCGGTCCTTCAAATTTTGAAGTTTAAGTACTTGAAGGAGCTGCTGAAAAGATTTGAGATGGAGAATGCTAAGACCATTGATACACCTATTGCCACTATGACTCGTTTAGACATGGAGGAACCTGGTTCTCCTGTCAATGTAACTATGTATAGGGGTATCATTGGATCTTTTCTATACTTGACTGTTAGCAAACTTGATATTGTTTTAATGTTGGGTTGTGTTCTGGATTCTAATCAAGCCCAAAAGAACCTCACTTGAAGGCTGCCAAAAGAATTTTGAGGTAACATGGAACATAGGACCTGGTCATTCTATCCTTCAGGAGATAATTTTGACTTGGTTGGATATGCTAATGTTGTATCATGTTGGATATCTGGTGGATCGAAAGAGAACATCTGGAATGGTATATTTTCTAGGGTCATTCTTGATCTCATACGGTACAAAGAAACAAAACCTTGTGGCTCCTTCTACTATTGAAGCTGGATATGTGAATGTTGTCTCTTGTTGTGCTCAACTGCTATAGATCAATCCATAACTAGAAGATTTGTGTGTGTTTACAGATTGTATGCCATTTTTGTGTGAAATACAAGTGCTCTAGACATTGCAAAGAACCCGGTACACAAAGGAGACAAACCACATTGATGTGCGACATCCCTTTTTGAGGGATAATATTGAAAAGGGTATGATTTGTATGAAGTTATAGAAGACGGAGAACCGGGTAGTAGACATCTTGACCAAGGCACTGAGCAGGGTACATTTTGAAATAAATCATCTGGAGTTGGGGTTGATCAAGCTCAACTAAGGACCTGGTCCCTCGATGATTAGTTATGTTAAGAAGAAAAGGTATAATGCTAAAATGTGTTTTTCGACGACATCTAACTCAAATCTATATTGTTACAGGTATACACACATAACAGTTTCAAGACAAAACAAGTAAGAGTGACATTGCACTTCTAGAAGTCTTTGCTCAGATTTTCAAAAACCGTCAAGGAACCCTAGTTCCTGCGACTCAGGTTAGTAGTCTCTCCAATACTTATATGCCTTTTTAAACTACTAAAGTATCATGTCATTAATTTATTCCTGCCTCTCTCCTAATTGTTGAAGTCCAAAATGTTAAACCTTTTCTAAACTGACATGTTGCCCCACAAAAAAACAATCTTCTGTCAGACCCAACCAAAACCGATTCTTTTCTTAAAAACCAAAATCAACATTGTCTCAAAAAGAATCCTTCTCTCCAAATATGCCAGATGTGAACCCAGCTCTGTTACTTTCCAAAATCCTAACTCCATCTGAATCAAAACCCCAAGAAGTCTTTGGTAAATTTTGATGGAAGTTTAACTAAAAGGGAACAGGGCAGATCTAATATTCTAGAGCGTGAGGCTGAAATTGCTACTGGGTTTGTAGAAGTCTTGAAGGGTGGAGAAATTGATAAATGTCAGAACTGAATGAGGGACTTGATACCTCAAGTCCTTCTCAGGATGCCAATTTTAATGATGATCTTTTTCTTTTTATGTTCTATGTTTAAACGAACTTCCGATCTAGTGAAAAGGATTGATGAAAAGTAGGTTGATTGATGTGACTTGTTGATGTGGTGATTGTGGAAAACAGAATGAAGTGGAAAAATATTCACTTGTGAAAAACAAATTGGAGAAAAGAAAGTTCGTTGAGAAAGATGCAACAGATGATAAGGGTGAACAGATTGAGAATAAGAAGAGGAAGACATAGCCGCTCATGGAAAGAAAGGGTAGTGTGAGTGAGGAACCTAGTTCCTTACATAAGAAAAAGGTTGACTTATCGAGTTTGGAGAGGTAGAAGACTTTAAAGTCTCAAAAAGTGTTGTTAGGCAGAGTGTTGACTCTGATATTGCTGAAAAATGGCAGAACTTCTTGACATTGTTGAGTTCCAAAAAATAGAATCACCACTTTGTTCCTCCAAGTCGCAACGTTTATGAAGAAAAAGTAAAAACTTCTATGTTGTATGTGATACTCTGATGCTATATGTGCATGGAGCTGAGTTTGTTTCTTGATGAGGAGAAGCTTGGGGAGATTCTTGGTGATCTGGTTGATGGTTCATCCTGCTCAGATAGGTAGAGAACCAGGTCCCCGTGGACCCTTGGCAGAATAGAATGCTAAGTTGAAGGGTGAGAATGAAATATTGAGGAAATAGGTGGAGGACCTAAGAGAGCAGATAATAATTGATCAAAGGATTGTGAATGAATGAATGGACAAGCTCATCAAGGCCTTAACCTCTTACTTTTCCTCCTGCCCAGTGATCCATGTCTTTCACTCATTCCAAATTCCCTTAAATTCCTATCATCTTTTGATCCTTATGTTCGATGACATTGGTACTTTAATTGTTTATATTGTCATATTATGCATTGTTGAAACTACTGTGCTTTTATTATAATTACTCTACTATGGGCAATCACTCTATTTTGTGCAATGACATTTACTTGTTGTTCTTGTTATTGTTTATGCTGTGTTGCCCAAGTGGCATGAGTTAATGTTGCTGAACTTCTTTTTGGCTGTGCTTCTTCTGTTATTCTTTTCAATGATGCCAAAAGGGGGAAGTTAGCAGGGGGAACAGAATCGAATTGATATGTTGTGTTGTGCATGAAAGATAGATCTGCTTCGCAGGGGAAATATTGTTGCTAACATGTTGATTATAGGTCTGATCCGCAGGGAAACATGTGAGGAATCTGTTTCTCAAGGGGAACATTAATTTTGGGTTTGTCATCATCAAAAATGGGGAAATGGATAAGTTATGTTATTTTGTGTTTTGATGATTTTCCAAACAATTTGTACATCTTTGTAAATCATAAACCATTGTATTTGTGTCTTGGCTAGAGTTAGTCGAGTTGGAAGTCTTTGTAATAGAGTTATTACAAAGTGGCTTATAATAGAGTATTACAAGTTAATGAGGGATTAAGATTTTAATTCGTAGGTTGCATAGGTTGTAATCTGAAGTTTGTTCGGTTTAGTGGAGTTGAAATCCTACTAGGATAGGTCGTGATTTTTAATCCCTCGAGCAAGGAGTTTTCCACGTAAATATCGTGTGTTCTTTTTTTACTGCCGATTTACTGTGGGAACAGATAGAGAACCTGGTTTCCTATACTGTTTTGTTTTATAGTCTGTTGCTTACTGTGGGAACTGATAGAGAACCTGATTCTCTATATAGTTTGGTGGACGCTTAGTTTCTATTACGATGAACCATACGGTTGCCCGTAGTGTACTAATCTACTAGTTTGATCTCATTCAGTCAAGGATCAAGTAGGACTTTAATTGGTTGTAATGTAGGCTACGAGATGGGTAGGATACATGTAGATATAAAAGTGACTACACCGCCCTAAGCACTTTACTACATACATCTCATTGTTAGAACCCCACACTTATGTCAAATCAATACTCAACCTTCACATCAATTTACATTAACTTCCAACTTCTTTAAACACAAATACATCAAGAGTTACCACATACACTATGTATATATATATTTTTTTCTTTTTCAGTTTAAGTGGCTCTTACTTTTTCAAAATAGTGCACCTTTCTCCTTATTTCATTAGCTCCACTCAAAAACCAACCCAATCACCCCACACTTCAAATTTTGAAAAGTTCATACAATTTCAAGTGCTAACGAGAGGTAAACGTTTCAAATAGATGGCCAATTCAAACAAATGGGTAAGGCTTGTAATGTGGGTGCCCAAGAAACAGGATTACAGGCTCAAAGGGGTTAACTAAGATACATAACAATTAGGTGGGTAAACGCATATCATCGGCTTAACAAAGAAATGCCTATATTACTTCCAAGACTGAATAAAACTACTATTTCTCTTTTCAAACACACGGGGTAAGTTCTAGATATCAAATGCAATGCACAGAATACACGAAAACTCACACACACATGGCACATAAGTCACTTAAGATTGGATTCACAAGACACTCTAGTCAAAGCAGTTAAGCAAAGTTAAGATTATACAATTTAAGGTACTTATGAGAGAGTCAAAAACTGGGCCTAAGTGTCACAACTAAAGCACTCACTATTCTCAAGGCATGATACAGTCACGAGATATTGCTTCCAATTCAAATCATAGTACAAGGTTTCCTATTTCTAACAAAAATAAAAACTAACTATACCCGGTTCAAACAAAACACTTGGAAAAGAACTGTGGTACAAAGAAATATCAAGGGGAAATTAATACATTACCTAACAAGAGAAAATATTTTTGTCTTTTTCATTTGACTTTAATGCCTCAAGAAATCTATCGAATGATATCCATAGTCGGGAAAAATCAAAAATTTTAAAATATTTATGGTTTTTTTAAAAAAAATATTTTATCTCTAACTACTACAACTAACAAAGGTAAAACTAAACTACTATACATACAACATACAAATATCCCACACCCCACACTTTAAGTTGTGGCATGTCCCCGTGACATACAATTAAAAAGCATAAGGTAGAGAAAACTTTCCCGAATGTCTAGCCAGGGTCTAAGTCAAAATTGGGCTCCATCCTTCTCGCTCGAACTAGTACATACATCCACGCGGACAGCTTCTTCTCAGCCTTCTTGGGGTATACCCCACACTTGTCTTTCTTAATTACCGGGACCTTCTCTTTTAAGCTTTTCACACTCAACTCTACACTTGCAGTTGGCTTCTCCTTTCTCACCCCCGTCTCCACATTCATCTTGAAAGCTACCGTCTCCGCACCCACTCTACGCATGAGTTTTCTATCATGTATATCTAAAATTTCTCTACCCAATGCTAAGAATAGTCTTCCTAAGATAAGGGGGACCTTTTTATTCTCCTCCATCTTCACTACTCTAAAGTCTACTGGAAAGACGAACTTATCTACCCGAACTAAGACATCTTCCACTATCCCCTCGAGTATTATAGTTGTTTGGTCTGCCATCTGCAAAGATATTGGTGTAGACCTTATCTCTCCAAGTTCATTCTCCAGCTTCTTGTAAATAGACAAAGGCATTAAATTAGTTGAGGCACCAGAATCACACAAAGACTTATCAAAATTAAGAGTGCCTAACGAGCAAGGTATAATAAAACTCCCTGGATCTCCACACTTTTGTGGGAGTTAGTTTTGCAAGATTGCACTACAATGCTCTGTGATCTTGACTACTGATACCTCCTCGATCTTCCTTTTCTTTGTAAGCATCTCCTTCAAGAATTTTGCATAAGCTGGCATTTGTGAGAGCACTTCTGTGAACGGCAAGTTTACATTAACCTATCTCAGCATATCTAGAAATCTCTCAAACTACTTGTCCAGCTTTTCTCTATATAACGTTTGGGAAAAGGGTAGAGCAGGCATATGCTCGCTCTCATTAGATTCCTCCCTTCTTGAAGTTTCCTCCTTATTCTTTTTCTCAGATCCTTTCTTACCTTTCTTCTTCTTATCAACTTCATTTTTCAGCTGCTCCTTGACTTCTTTTTCAGGTACCCCCTCCTCTTGGACTGGAGTGGGATTTTTCAATACTTTCCTGCTTCTCAAGGTCACGACATTTACCATTTCTTTGGGGTTTCTTTCAGTGTCAGCTGGTAAAGTACCTGGGATTCTCTAAGACTATACAATTGCAATTTTCCCCACTTGTTTCTCCAACTTGCGCAAACCAGTGCTAAGTTCTTTGATAGTTGACCCATGAGCATCTAATCTCTCATCTATCTTGACAATAAAGGACTTCATTAGATCTTCTTGCCCAGGCTGAATTGGCTGTTGAGGTCGAAACTGCGGCCTCGGCTGATTCACAAAACCAGGAGCTCCTTGAAATATGGGATTGTTTTATTGCCATGCATTTGCAGTACCCCCAGGTGAACTCCACGAATAACCGGGGTGCTTCTGACCCATTTCATTGAAGTTATAATTCCCAAAAGCGTTAATTTCCTTGATTGAGGCTTGACACTGATGAGTAGGGTGCCCTCTTCCACATATATCACACGTTGCATGGGGCTCACTGTGTATCGAAGCTAAGGCCGGCTTCCTTATTTCATCTGCTATGGCATTAAGTTGTACCTGCACCGATGTGTTAGCATCAACTTGGTGAACACCAGTTGATCTTCTTCTTTCAGCAATTTTAGAGGACCACTAATTTGCGTCTTCAGATAACTCATTCAAAATGGTGACTATCTCCTCTGGAGTTTTTTTTATCAACGAGCCTCCAGTTGTATTGCTCAATGTTCTATGTGAGGCTGGTGTCAATCCATCCGAAAAATCCTAGAGTTGCATCTAGAGTTCAATTCCGCTATGTTGACACTTTCTCACTATCTCCTTAAACCTCTCCCAAGCTTAAAACACAATTTCAGTCTCGTTTTGGCATAAGTTATGGATTTCTCTTCTAAACTTGCCCATCTTAGCTGATGAGAAATATTTGTCAAGAAATTTATTGGTCATCTCATCCCATGTTCTAATCGACCCATTAGGGAAGCTTCGAAGCCAGTGCTTTGCATCATTTTTGAGTGTGAAGGGGAATGCCCATCAGGTGATTGTTTGGATCTTCGTTCATCTTTCCTATGAAAACACAACTATTTTGAAGAGTTTGAAGCAACCCCTGCTTCAGCTCAAAATTATTAGTTGTAACTGGAGGTGGTCTCACACTTGATAAGTCTTGGTTGTATACCGGTCTAGAATAATTGCCAAGTGGTCTTCCAGCACCGGGAGCTATGTTTATGAATTGGTCTGCAGACAAAGGTTGATTCTGAGCCATTCTCCGAGCCCTCTCCTCCTCAAAGACAAGTTGTGCATTTCGAAGAGTTGTCTCCTCAGCATCTCATGCAGCTTTTGCTCTTTGCTGGGTTGTCTCTCTTGCAACCAAATCAACATTACCATCATCTCCCGCCATAATTTCTTTGGTTGAGGATTGCCCAACCTTCTCAGTATTCTGGGGGAGATCTTTTTCCTTCCTCGGCTGTCGTAGTTGTTTCTCAATTTCTCTCCCAGAAGATCGAGTCATGCACCAATCTAACCTGTAGCCTACGCACAATCAAGGAACACCAAACGTAAAAAGAGAAAACTAAAATAAAAAGAAAAATTCTTGAATTAGCACTACAAACTATTTCAAACACTATTGATTGCCAATCCCTGAAAACGGCGTCAAAATTGACAAGCGCAAAACACACACCTAAATATTCTCGCTAGTCGAATATAGTATAATATAATATGGTATCCACATGAATTAGAGTTAAATAGTATTTTCATAGTTTATATCTTGATTGCTATCCAAGATTATCAACAACTGAGCTTTATATGATAAAAACTAAAATTAACTAAGAGTCTAAACTATTGGCTAATGACAATTGCAACAAGAGTAAGCAAAGAAGATATAAATGGGAGAAAATAGTGGTTGATTGGATAGGTGCAAGATACATGTATGGGATTTAACTCTAGTTAATTCACTTCTACGTTTCAAATAAGTCTCTCGAATTCACTCTATTATTAGTTCGAATATTCAGTAGAAACTCCTATCTCGATTAAGTCTCAACCTCACAATATGAACTAAGCTAAGCTCGGTGAAGATATGCAAGAATTCATAGTGGATTGATTTGTAAGAGAACCTCTTTCGATTATTCTCCTAACTAGGTATAAACAATAATTCAACTAGCCTCTTTCGATTACTAAGAAGAATCAATGAATTCAACTAACAAGATAATGCAAAAACATCACAAGTTACGCGTCTTTCGATTATGTAAATATGTGAATATATATATGTAACAATTAAAACATCCAAAACGATTCAATACAGAAAAACTAGAGTTAATATCCACAAACAATTCTCAGTACACCAAATCCATCAATCCCTAAAGAGAACTACTCCATAGACATAGAGTAATTCATCACAAATAAGGTTAAGTTAAAGAAAAACATAAAATAATTCAAACTCTTGTCTTGAGTTAGGATTGAATGATGAAATCCTTGTGCTCTTGATTATCCCACTTCTCCTTAGCCTCATTATGTCTAAAGTATCTTAAAAGTCCTCAAAATACCATTTTTAATGTATATATAACAAGTAGGGTCGGCCCCAAACAAACACACCTTCTTCTTCGTGAAATAGGACTCTTCCCGGACAGGACGCACGCGGCCGCGCACCTAGAGATGTGCTCATGCACTTGGTCGCGTATTTTGCACAGTACACTGCCTCACATACGCGCCCAGTGTGCGCTCGCGCACCTGGGTGACGCTCGGGTCGATTCTTCGTCTCTCTCTTTAAATGCACTAGTGTCCGTTGATCCCCGAACTTGATCCCAACTAAGACCTTGGGCTTTTACTCAGACGTCAAAGCTCCAACATAGAGTGAATTCACCCCATAACATCTACATAGCTCGGAAGCACTCCTACAAGGCATAAAATATATAATTAGTGCAAAATACTAGCGATTAAAGCTCAATTCTATTAAAGTGCAGTAAATTAGAGTGCGATAAGAAACTAAAACATGTAATTATAGCCTATCATCAAGGATTCCATTGACTTCATCCGGGATCATATTATATGTCGGGTTGGGATACCAGCCGAGATATCGTGTGACAATGGTAGGTAGTTCATCGACGACAAGCTTAATAAGTTATTTGAGGATCAAAAAATCAAAAAGATTTTATCGACGCCCTACTACCAGAGTGGGAATGGTCAAGCAGAATCAACAAAAAACCTATACTCCAGAACCTGTAGAAGAGATTGACCGACTCAAAAGGGAAATGCAAGAAAATTGTGCCCGACGTCTTATGGGCTTATCGAACGACTTTGAAGTCTTGTACCGGTGAAACACCGTTCTCTCTATTCTATGACGCGGAAGCTGTGATTTCAGTAGAAGTAGGAGAACTAAGCCGAAGGTTCCAATACGCTACAGAGACGTCAAATGACGAGGCCATGGCCACGAGCTTAGACTTAGCGGACGAAAAGCGAGAAGTTGCCCTAGTCCGGATAACCCAAAAACAACCCATGGGGAGATATTACAACTGAAGGGCAAACCTTCGACACTTCCAAGTCAGGGAATTGATACTGAGGAGAGTTACACTACATACCAGAAACCCGAATAATGGGAAACTAGGCCCGAACTGGGAGGGACTGTACAAAGTCACCGGCATAACCGAGAAAGGCTCGTACCAACTCGAATCCAAAAATGGGGTACAATTACCCAACAATTTGAATGTGGCATGCTTAAAATAATACTACTGCTATGGTATGAACACAATATTCTTTATGGATTATTATGCTTTGAACTAACCCGTGCAGGTACTCAGTCAAAATTGAATCCAAGGATTAGGTCTGAAAGCACGTGTTGCACTTTTTTTCTCTTGGACCAGTTGTTTCCCAAAGTGGTTTTTACGGCAAGGGTTTTAACCAGGCAACATTAAAATACGTTACCCTAGATTTAAAGACTGACCTGAGGCCAGGGACTGAGGATCACTCATATTAGACCAATAGTATTAGAGCCCTCACAAATTCAGCCTCGAATACTAGGGGGCCATCATACCCTAAGTCAATGTCCCGAGTTCGAAAATTTAGAAGGCATTTTTTATTCTATATTGAAAGCCAAGGCTTGAATATTAGAATTAATTATAAGGGTCAAAAGGTCAAATGAACCATGCATGTGTAGCTCATTCTCGTGATGGCAGGTAGCTTTTGTACCTTTGATTACGTACGCTATATTCAAAGCAATAAAAGAATTTTGCCTTCTATGTTTCATCGGCTCACATTTGCACCAGCAATATTATTGTTAAGTTACTTAGAGTGAATATTGGGTTCAAAACCTTTAAGCCTACGGTCCTCCCCGAACCGGGGACTGCTACTCGATAACTAGACTGGAGAATTCGGGCTACCAAATCCCGGAGGCACTGAGGCTACTAGGCAGGGCCCAAACACGAAAGGCTACGGCCAACTTAAATGACTCGGATACATCCGAGTCCGTACATAAAAAGCAAGGTCCTTACACATTTTTTAATATATGAAAGATTACCTCACCATGAAAAGAGCCACATTCGATAAAGAATAATCGTGTTCGGTTAAAACGTTCAAATATTTTAACAAAGACTTCATTTTTAACGGGTCCTCCAAAGTCAAAGCAACTCGGAAATGTTAGCTAACCCAGGCCTCATCAAGGTATTAGGGGAACGAACAGTCTAAACTATGTCAAATTCTATGCTAAGGCATTCATGGCATATTTCAAAGACTAAAACACAAATTATAAGTCTTGAACATAAGATAATACTGTAAAGGACACAATGTATCTCCAAAGAGATTGTTTTATATATATGTACCAAAAGGTATTTATAGAGGTGCCATGAAACGACCCCAAAATACAAAATATGTAGCTAAAAAGAAAAAACAAAAATAAACTAAGGCATTTCCTGCCTATTCCTCGTCGGAGCAAGTCGCGCTACCCGGTGCGCTGCCCGAACCATCGAGCTGGTATCTCGCTCTGACCTTGGCATCGAGCTTTTTCGCCTTTTCGCCTCCTCGATCTCGACCGACACGTCAACTGCCCAGGCTTGGATATCCTCGAGGGTCTCTCTCCGAGATAGCCAGTTCACATATTCAACCTTCGTTATTACACAGGCCTCGGCTACCTCCACATCATTCTTATACTGGGCCAGCGTGTCTTGGACTTTGGAGGCCTCATTCGAAGCCGCCTCTAACTTGGACTTCGGTGCAGTGTATTCTTGGCCGAGAGTGTCCCGTTTAGTAACGACCGAGTTAAGTTACGCCTGGAGCTCCTCATTTAACCGAGACCATATGTCAAATTTTTCCCTCATCACTTGAAGCCGATCTTTGGTCGATGTCAAATCCTCCTTGGTGGCATCCTGCTAGGAGGCCAGGAGATCCATTTTTCTCCTCAGCTCCTCGGTTGAGGCGTTTACCTCGTATATTTTGGCCCTAAGCTTGTCGATCGGGTCTATCTTCTCTTGGACCTGTGAAGTTGTTGTGATAGCAGTTTTTCTTAGCCTCTCGTTATTAATCTCAAACACTCTTACCTTTTCAACTAGAAGGGAATGTTCCCGTTTCACTTTCGAGGCCTCCTTTTGAGATCTTTCCCCCTCGGTTTGGAGGACAGAGTAGTCCCTGAGAACCTCATCTTTTTGCTCTGAAAGAGCTTCTTACATTTCTTTTTGTCGGACCTGCTTCTTGAGCTCGAACTCAAGGTGTCTCACCTCCATTTGAGACTGATGGAAGCTCCCATGATGAAACACCGAAGCCTGATGAATGAAAAATGTCAAAATTATTAAAGTACGCTAAGGCCAAATGGACTCTTTAAAGATGTGAGGGGAAGAAAACATACCTTGTTTAGCGCCTGATGTGCCTCGTTGAAGAGGCTCGGCGCGTCCACCTCGTTCATATTTTCTTGGTCCTCGTCGGTCACCAAGGAACGAAGGTAGCTGGCCATGCCAACCGGCCCGGATAGCATCCTAGTATCTGCCAATACCATAAACACAATCGTTTTCTTAGAGTCAGGATCCACACTCGGGGCGGGGAAATGCTTCACAAGCTTTGGGCTTGAGCTCGGCCCACCTAACCCCGGTAGCACGTCCTTTCTCGGGATATCTAGGTGGCCAAAACCATTATAGTCCTATAGTGCACCGACATCCATACATTCAAAAAATGGTTAAGGGCCTCATCTACGGCCCGTGATGCCTCGGTCGGCTCGGGCCTCATCAAAAATAGACTTATTGTGAGACAATTACTCTGGAACGTCAATAACGTCGGCTTCTTTTCTCAAACCGGAGTATATTTTTGAGAGGTAGTAACCAGAGGCTTTTCCTCGGGCCCCCGAACTGAAGAAGGTTTGGCCTACGGTCGCCTCCCTCTGGTGTTGCCTGCTCTGCTGCAGCGCCGGCAGGCTCATGGGCAAAAAACTCCATATCATCATCTTCAGCATAGTCCATGAGCCGGTAAAGAGAATCAGGGTCTGGTACCCTGACCCGAGTACTCTTCTTGGTACTCTTTCAGACGCTGACCGTAATCCTCTTTTTCTTGGCCTCGGCAGGAGCGTCCGAGGGGCCAGGGACCTTTTCTTTATCCTTGTTTTCTCCTCCTTCTTCGCGGCAGCCTCGGCAGTAGGTTGTGCTAAGGCAGAGGATTTTGCAGATGGGGACGGGGCCTCTTCCTGGTCTACTGCCTGAAGCTCGGTGTTCTTGGGCAAACCTGTAGAAGTGAAAAAGGGACTTAGTCAAAATGACAGTGGAATGAAAAGGAAATTCAATTAGGAGAAGAAGGACACTCACCATGGGAATGAGCCTCCCATTTTCCTTTTGAACGTTTGTGCCACTCGCGCTCGGAGTATTTTAATTATTTATAGATTCCCTCGACCCACTCTTTGAAATGAGGGACTGCATTGGGGACTCCAGTGACCGCTGCACAACGGGAAAGCCGGGTGATGAGAAAGAAGAATAAATTCAAAGAATTATTTTAATAACTTAAGTGGAGATGAACTTACGTGTTGAGTTCCACTTCTCAGGGAACGGCAACAAAATAAGAGAGAATGCGATCTTCGGTCTTTACCCAAACAAATCTCCTTTTCCAGCCTCGATCCTTGTCTTCATCGATGCTCGATAAGGGAGCCTTCTTTGACCGTCGGGGAAGCTTGATTAACCCCCTCAGAGGGCTGTAGATGCGGAGCAGATGGTCGATAGTGAATATGGGCTCCTCTGATTGACAAAGTGACGAAGGAGAATCACGATCCTCCAAAAGGATGGGTGGATCTGCCCGAGGCAGACCTCGTACCTTTTGAAACAATTGAGAACTACCATATCCATCGGGCCAAGAGTGAAGAGGTATGTATAAATGCTTAAGTACCCCTCATGTGCGTGGTGATGTCCTCATCGGGGTTGGGGATGACTACTTCTTTGCCTTCCCACTTGCAATCCTCCCGAACCATCGGGAGCGTGTCTTCGGTGATGGAACAAATATACCTCCACACCTCATCGCCTTGATCTCCTTTCTTGGAGGCTTTTTCGACCTTAAAGTCATTGTCTATAAAGCAGCCTCCGGGGATAAAATTATTAAGAGGAGGTTCTGAGGCTGCCACAGGGAGGGTCACTTTGACATTTATGGCCGGGGTAGAAGCTGAAGGAGCGATGTGTTGAGGCACAGATTTTGAAGTTTTTGCCATCGTTAGCGGGGAATATGAAGGTTTGAAGACTGGTATCAAGGTTTGCAAATGGGTATGAAGGTTTGAAGATTAGTATGAAGATTTGAAGGTTTGGCTTGGAGATTTAAAGGCGAAATATGAAGATTTGAAGATTGAGGATGAAGAAATGAAGATGTGAAGAACAATTTGTGAATATTTGAGGGAATGGTGAACAAGTAAATATTTCGAGGGTAACTCAAGAAGATTCGAAATCGGAAAGTAAAAAAGTGAAAAAAAGGAAACCAAAGCTTTTATAGGAGGGAAATGTTTAATGCGTGACGTTTCTCATTCGATGCTACTGAGGATGGTCAACAGGCGCATGACACATGTCCAAAGTTAGAACGACGCCATTGATGGGGCGTTTCACTGACTTATCAACCCGTTTGTAGCGTATGGAAGAAGGAACCGGGGGCAGTTAGTCACTTCTCGTCGTTTCGATAAATTTGCTCTCCAAAAAGTGATGGGACTATCTATGTACGGATAAAATCGAGGATAAAGTTACCTCCGATTTCCCGATAAAGAAACGAGAGAAAGCACGATCTGACATGGCCTCGAGTAAATCCATGGATTCCAAGTATCAGAGTCAAGGGAGGACGAATGATTCACCCGGGACCGGACACGGATGAGCATTGGGCTAGAGCAGAGTGAATTGTAGACATTAAGGGAAGAGATGGTTAGACAGGATAAGTGAGGGGCCAAAATATCCACCCTCAACCGGATATTATTGAGCAAATCTCACCCGATATCAACTGCGTATCGATGTTTACTGGAAGAAAAAGATTTTTTTACCTCACTTAGACTTGTACTAGATTGAAACTCCCCTACTATATAAAGGGGGAACGTTTTTATTTTGAAGACCACAATTGGCACGTATATCAAAGCAATAGAGTTAATTTTTGTTCTCTAGATATTGTTCAAAGTGTTCTTCAGCTGCTTGTTTATTGAGTTGCAACCAAGCCTGTTCCGAGGGTTGGATGGGGATTGATTTCCAAGTGTTTATTGCAAAGCTAGACTTAATCATCCATTGCATTTGGTTTGGTCTCTTTGTTTTTCTTGTTTACTGGTAAAACGTTACAGTTTAATTTATACGTGGTTTCTAGATAAGTGAATTAATTTTCTCCTGAAATAAATAAATAATTGAAGAGTTACGCAATACTTATCCTTAAGATATAGACGAAACAACAGAAGCAACAATTCTGAGAATAAGGTTTCCCGGCACAACAACAAAAGAATCGAGAAATCAAAAGAGAAAATTGGATTGAGCTTTGTATAAAATATAGTATAAGTTTGCCAGAAAAACTCCTTCCCCTTACAATGATAACTGAGCTCACTATTTATAGCTATGAAAAAAGTCCTAGGGTCGTGCCCTTATTTAATGTCAATTATGATGGGCATTTATGGAGATGTAACGGTGAACATAAATTCCAAATTCCTTGTAACGAATAACTGCTCTTAATTCTATGAATATTCTCTATTGAATGCTATCAGGAAAAGAGCATTTATCATACCTTTATGAGCATTATTCTTTCCGGTGACAAACGAAATAGTTGTCTTCAGTCTTCAGTCATCTCCCTATCTTGGGCTTCACGTATCCCTTTCTCGGACGGCCACATATCATTATATATTTTACCCAATACAGATAGCCCCCCTGCTTTCCGGTGACATAACTTTGTGTTACCGGAAAGTTGGTAGAAATACTTTTGTGGCGGGAATTACTATAATTCCCTCTAAATGCTTATGACGGTTGATTAGACGCATGTCTCTCCGCATTTAATGCCCCGAACACGCATCTTCCCATGATTCAGCACATCTTTTACCGATTATCGAGATAATTCTGACGATGAATTTAGCCGCCAAAACTTTTACTTATACGTATCAACTTCCACCATTATATTTCATAACTGTTCGAACTTCCTTCATCTAACTTGCATATTGTTTCTTCATCTTTTTTCTAATTCTCTTCAAACGAAAAACCCTTTCTTTCCTACAATGGCTTCTTCTCCGAAACGTATTCGTTCCTCAAAAAGCAAAAAGAAAGCCAAGGACTTTACTCCTCCAACAGTGGGATCCATCATCCCTAGAAGTCTTATTACCATAAAAGACTTCGAAAGAAATTTTCTACTGCTAATTCTCGTACATGGGCCATTCGCAGGTATTCTTCTTCCATACGTCCTTCAAGCATTCCTGCTGTGAAGGAAGACTGTCGCTTCCATGACTTAGAAATTATCTCTCCTGATCTATCGGAGCGAGTCACCCTTCCCAAGGAGGGCTTTATATATGTTTACACGTATCCCTTTACTTTGGGTGCATTTGCTTTTGAGCGGAGAGCTTGACTCCGTGATTGCGAAGTTTTTCCTCCATTACCAGGTGTGTTTGGCATAAGTAAGACGTTTTATGTAGAGGATGGTTGCTTGCCTTCGGCGTTTGTGCCAGGAAACTAGAGAGGGTCTATCCTTAGCTCACATGCTTTATTGTGGTCGCCATGCTTTATTGTCTATCATGGATGATGACAACGACTATGGGTGGATGGAACGGTTCGTTACAATTTCCACCGATGATATCATTCCGGCAACGGCTTCATCCTTCCGACCGCTTGGAACCGCACTCGTAAGTTCTTTATATAGTATTTCCTTTTACTATAAATTTGTTGATGGCTATATTGATCCTCCATACTTCGTTTGTTTCAGCAACTCGATGGGTCCCACCGGTGATTGAAGATTTGGACCGGTGGGTACTAAATATCTTAGACATTATGACGCCCGAGACTCGTTTGTGGAAAGAACTGGCCCCTAAATATGGGTGGAAGGCTAAGAATCATGGTAATTCAAACCCATCATGTTTCAGTTTTTCATTTAAAGAACTCGATTAATATCTTCTAACCTGGCTATGAAATTAGGTCTACCCGTGAGCTCTGTTACTGTTCCCGAGGAGGATGTCTTGGCTGACCCTGCTGATGCAGCGAAGCTGCTTCAGGAGGCGCTTACTCGAACAGGTGTCCCCGGGCCTGCTTCGAGACCAAATGCTTCTTTTCGGAGACACGGCTGGAAGACAAATAACCAAAGAGAAGATGCTCCTCTGCAGCCGGGGAAAAGAATAAAAGGGCGAGGACCGATGCCCCCGAGTCATCTCTGGTAGCTATGGTGACTGGCCCTCCTTCTGGGCCGGTCATAGACACTGTGATGATAGATGATGATGACGAAGCAAGTGATGAGGGAGCTTCTCTTCATAGAAGACGACGATCCTCATCATCTCAACAGGATGCTCAACCTGTTGAGAGAGTTACACCAACTGAGGACGATGCCTCGGCATTTTGGGAAGAATTTGATTTAGTAGATAATGTTGACTCCCGTTTTCAGGGCCCCAATTGTTGTGTCCGGTACTACGGAGCTGAGTACTGGTCCCTTGCCGTATCTGGTTGGCGAGCATCCAACAACTAGCACTGCACTTGACGTAGTTGCTTCTCACTTTTCAACTATATTGGCTTCATCTCCATCTTCACCAGCACCAGCAACTGCTACATCACCTCCGCCGGCCACGTCTGACCACGAAGAAGATGTTCCTCTTCCACAGTCCTCAGTTCATGGGAATTTGGGGCAAAATTATGTTGCCCCTTCTGAAGATCCACAAAGAAAGAGGAACATTACTCTTTCTGTCTCTACCGGATGCAACTTGTTATCCCGCCAGTGGAGCTTGCTAATTATATGAAGTGTAAGCACGTAATTTTTGACCCTCGCAACTTTTAAAAGCAGTATTTTAAAAATAATTACTTATTTTTATTTTAATAGGATTTCTGTCAACTTTTAATTTTAATTTTAAAACATAAGCTTAAAAACGTAAAAAAATAGTTTTATATATTTCTTCTCTTATTATATATATATATATATATATATTTTTATTTATTTAAGCTTATTAATATATTATAATGATAATATTTTAATTTTTACCATTACTTTAACATAGTTTTCTCTACCTTTTTATAACATTAAAACAAATATCAAAAATATTTTTATTTTTATATATAGTTCACTTTAATAATTTATTCTTATTAACTAAGATTAATTAGTATATTCTGGTAGTATTTTTATTTTTGTTTATTGAGAAAGAATTGAATTTGGACCAATTGGGAGCTCATTTCCGAATTTTAGTGGTCTAGCAAGACAAAGGCTCATTCTTCCCATCTCATTAACCCACTATCCACTTAAAATACAAGACTTAATCTTAACCATTTATTCCCCTCTAATCCAATGACCATCATCCTTTCCCATTTCAATATAAAATACAAAATTATGGAAATCATACCCAATGTGGAAGAACCTTAGAACACCCACAACCTGCCGAAAACACACAGATACATACACACATACACACACATGAAAACACACAGAGATACACACACGCGCACACACGGACACATCACATAGAAAAGGAATAGCCAATCCACCCTCTCGTTCTGCTACTGTCTCACCGGCGAGTGGCCGGAAATCCAGCGAGCTACTCCTGAACCCCTACACAAGATGAACAGTCAACCTCCCTTCAAGAAAAGGCAGCCGCTACCAGACCCACCAGCCGCCACCAGAATTCGCCAAACACAACCGGAACAACCCACTACACCACCACCTTCTTCCACTGTTCAACTGGATTTTTATCCTTTCATCTTTCATTTTCAGTTTATTTTAAAATTCAAAAACATATACAAAACATATTTTTGTGGTTTGGTTAAATTTCACTCAAGTTTCAGAGAAAGAAAATCAGAATAATACAAACAAAAAAGAAATATATTGCTGCCCCTTTCTTCTATTTTAGTTTTAGTTTTCAAAAGTGGAAGTTGATTGAGTTTGAGGGTGGTTCGAATTTATTGCTGGAGTTCGCTTGGATTCGCCGTTCGAGGTTTGGGTTGAGTTTCTATTTGCCAATTACAGTTTCCGGTCCAAGTCTCTGTTGCTGATTTTCCGTCGAGGTCCGATGTATACTTTCGTTTGGAGGGTCTGTTCATTGATGCTAAATTAAAAGAAAACTTAATTTGCTTTTAAATGTCCATTTCTCTTCCTCTTCCTATATTGATATCATTTTAGTTCCTACTTTATTCAACTTCTTTGCTGTGTTTATTTGTGTTAATTTGTTTATTAGCTTGAAAATCACTTGATAGATGCCTACATGAGGTTGTCTGCTTGCTTAGTTCTCAAGATGTATTTGTTGAGGTGAGATTGTATATGCAGATAGGTAATTACAAATTGAAGTATGATAAACTTACTGACATGACTTGTTAAAGAAAATTGGCTGAGAGATACCAGTTGTGTATAATAGAGTTTGGAGTTGGTTTAATTAAAGAGGAAAAAATGTTTCTTTTGATGATGGTAAAGTTAAAGAATGCTGGAAGGGATTTTGCATCGTTTCATCTCTTTTAGTTAATGAATTGTTAGGAGCATGCTTAGGCCGGCATCACTTGGGTAGGCAAACTTTAGGTCTTTTCTTTATTTTGTTTGAGGTAAGAGGTAATTCCCTTTAGTTTATATTCAGGGGAATGCCCCGCGAATCTTGTATATATTTTTATTCGGGATATACACCGAAATAAATGTAAATGGAGGCCGCGGCATCATCATTGGAGGTGTAGTACATGATAGTTAGATTTATCTTATTTCATTTTCTTTTATTTATTAGAAAGGGATGACCTCGAACCTCCTTTGTATTTGTTTTTCCTTTTTGTGTGTTTTACCTTAATTAGAATATTCTTAAAAGCTAGCTAGATCGAGTACACAACCGTGACTTTCACGGGACTCAGGGAATGCCTAACACCTTCTCCCCGAGTCAAATGAACCTCCTTGCCTGAATCTCTGGTGCAAACTGGTTTAAGAGTCAAATGTGTTTTGAAAGGAAATTGTTATTTAAAAACGGTGACCTGGCACACCGAAACCAAATGTCAGGTGGCGACTCTGAAAATCCTTTAAAACACCAATTTTGTCACCTTTCAAATTTGAAAACTCTTTTTGATCTTCACAAACATTTTTATTTATTTTAAAGTGGTTAGTTCAGTGTAAAAAGGGGTGTGACAACTTTGGCGACTCTGCTGGGGAGTTGCAGGTTCGAGCCGGTACTTGATCTTGTTGGCTTTTTAGAATATTCGTTTGAGGTTTTTATGTTTTTTTTTCTTTACTTGATTTTTATTCTGTTTATGCTGTTTTATTTGCTAGTTGTTTTATGTGTTTACAGTTTTCCTTTATATGTTACTACTTTATAACTGTCATTATATGCATCACCCGATCAATTCTTTCTGCAACAAGTCTCGTAGTACGCGTTGCGTACACGAACTCTTTGTTGAGTCACCCTTATTTTAGGAGGGGGAGCCGTCGGATGTATGGAGTGGGTGGAAAGCTTGAGCAGCCACTATCGACTATACGCTCCCCCGAATTGCCTTGTTAGTGAACCCCAAACGTAGGTTAGCCTTTAGGTCATTTTTATTTGCATCATATCATTATGGCCTAGCAGGGCCCGGTCTTAGGTGTCGTGTCCTTTGTAGAAAACCTGTCCAAATTGTGTCAAATGGGCCCGCTAAAGCAAAATGACATTCAATCATCCTATGTGCTAAATGTTGCATCTTTGAGGGTAGAAAGGTCATTTGGCAGACTAATGTTTGGGAAAGAAGAGTGAAAAATGAAGCAAGAGAAAATATTAAGGGTTTTGTCACTTTTAGTTTCTTGCCCCGTTTTCTAAAAGAAAAAAAACAACAAAAAGATTTTACACTTTCTTATCATTTTCAAAAAAGACAAAATAGTTTTTCCAAATTAATTGCATTTTTCAAAGCTTTCTCCCATATCCAATCCTCCCGAACTACGCATACCTGATTCTCGTCTTTCGGGGCAGGATACGTAGGCAGTCCACATAGGGTCCGGACTTCCTAGTGAGTCTTAAGTTCTTGGCTTCGCGGGGTCTTAGCCAAATCTTGCATGTCTAGCCATGTTCGACCACATCGGCCGTTTTTGCAAAATAGGAATATTTTTGCAAAAGTGGCTTGTTAACCCATGTCTTAGAGTCCTAAATATACCACTAGATGTCCTCTTAGTTTAAGGTCCATTCCTGTTGAGTTTGCATGCTTAGCCATTTTTTACTACGTCGGTCATTTCTGCAAAGTAGGGTCATTTGTGCAAAGTAACCTTAGAGACATGAATTCTTGAGAGTTTAGGGGTCATATGGGCCTTTTGAGATATTTTTTCCAATTCAGTTATGGATTCATTTATCAGAGCTCGAGCATGACAGATACAACATGACCAACTTAGTCAGGACCGTTGCTTTCAGCAGCTGTTTGAGGAGACTTTTTATATTTTGAGTTTATTTTGTATTTTATTTTACATGTCTTGTCCAGTAATATTGATTCTTTTAGGTGGTGTCATAGTCTGTCATAGTCTAGTTGAGTTCGTCGAGTCTTTTGTTATCGTACTTCCTATTTTGTATGTGAAAACCCAAAAACGTTATAAATGAAAATTCCAAAAATATTTTTATTTTTAGTACATTTTGTCCATTACTTTTCCAGAACTACGCTTGGTCTGATTCATGTGGAACATGATATGTAGGCAACCTACATCGGGTTCGATTGAATCATTTTAGAAATTAAAAGAAAAAAAAAAGAAAGAAAAAAAAAGAAAAAAAGGGGATGTGAAAAGTGAGAGAAAAGAAAAAGAGCAATAATCAGAAAGAAAAGAGAAGGAAGAAATGAGCAAATCAAGGAGCGTAAGAGAGGAAATGAAGAAGAAAAGGGCAATGAGAGTAAAATTGGGATGATGCCATATGACCTTCGTACCCTCCAAGTCATTTTAGAACCGATAACTGTGACTGGGTGCATTGCACATAATGTGAAATTATCTTATGTTAAATGCCCTAACGCTAACGTGATGACTTTATTTTGTTCCTCTTTGTTAATCTTCATTATAGCAGAAAAGGTGGTTGGTTTGTGGTTCTTAAACTGGTAACTCTTTCCTACAACATAAAGTCGAAAGGCAATGGAAGACGACAACAGAGTTGAGTTAGTCGATATTGGTACCTAAAAGCAGTTGGTTGAACAGGACATTGGGTTGGTTTAAGAGATAAGGATGTTGAGACAACATATGGCGGACATGTGTCAGCCTTGGATGATTGGGAAGGCACCACCCCTGCCACCACCTAGCTTCCTAGATGCTACCCTTACCCAAGCTCCGGTCATAGTGTCAAATGATCCATCATATTCTCCGGATTTTCCTGCGTATCACAGCTTTCCTAACCTCCCTAGTAGCTCCATCGTTCGTCCTCCAACTACCTTTTTTCCAAAAATAGCCCTCATGATGTTGTTGAGCCCTGCCAACGACAAGTCCCAGTGGGCGTTCCTGCTCAACGCTTTTAGCCTCAACATCGTCCCCATGAATATCTCCGTACTCCAGATAATCCTCCCCGATGCTACTTCTCTCCACAAAATCCCCAAAGTCATACCTCACCTTCCCACTTCTCTATCATAATGCACCGCCATATGCTCCACATCCACAGGACTCGTATTGGCCTGCACCACTTCCACAAATGTTTTACCCGCCTCCTCATGCATGTCAACCACCTACCCACAAGAGGTTCCAACCGAGGCCGGAGTACAAAATGAAAAGGCAACAGGAAAGAGAAAAGTCTTTCACTCCTATTGGAGAATCATATGCTAGTTTGTTCCAAAGGTTGAGGCAATTGGACGTGTTGAAGCCAATTCAGATAAAAATGTTGAACCCCCTTCCAAAGAATTTTGATTTTTCTCAAAGGTTCGCATATTACTCTAATGCCCTGGGGCACAATATAGAAAAGTGTTATCATCTGAAAAGAGCAGTCCAAAAGCTTATTGATGCAGGTGACATTAACGTGCAACATCCAGATACAGCGGATACTAGCCAAAGTCCATTGGCTATTCATAATGAGACACATATGGTGGGCATGATTTGTGTTGAAAAGGAATATGAGAACTCTTCTAAATCCTTTGGAGGGCCACTCGCCGCGAAATTTTCAGCGGTATCAGTTTCGGTTACAGAAGTTAATCTTAAGAACGAGTTGGCAAAAGGGACCCAAAAGCTATTTGCTAAGGTCAACGTGATGGAGACTTGTGAAGGTTTTGGTAATGTCATTGTGCGAATCAGTGGCTAAGATGTCGAGCTTAGTAATTGGAAAGACACTCCTTTCTTGGCTAGCCAGGGAGGAGTTTTGGTGGTTTATTTTGTTGTTGTTTCTGTTGTCCAAGTTATTTCAGGATTGTAATCCGGATATTGTCTTGTGGCTCAAACCCTTCTTCCTCATGTTTTGCCTAGTTCGTTTAGTTATAGTAACTCGTCTAGTGTTATCGAGGATAGTTCCAGGGTTGTAACCCATGTCTATTTTGCTTGTTTTGTTTTTCAAACCCTTTCACTCTCTGTCTAATACAATCTCATGTTTTTTATTATTTCTAGTTAGTTTTTGTTTAGTTCTCTTTTCCTTTTATACTTCTTTTCATGGTGACTCTAGTGACATGACATGTATGCGTAATTCTCAGCCTGGTCTTAAAAGTTAGTCTAATCATGAAGCAATGAAACAAGTTTTGAAGGTGAATATTTGAGAGAAATAAGTAAAGATTTGGACATTTTGAGATCATTTAAAGCCCGAATTATGTGAAACTGGGGCAGATAAGTTGGGAAGTTAATAGGACAAAAAGAAATTACTACAAGAGAGTGCATCCCAGACGATTTGAAGCAAGCAACTTGGAGTTCAAGTGCATCTCAAGTTACAAGATAAAGCCAATGGAGTTTGTCCCAAATTGACGGAGGGTATCCATTGTAAAGAAGAAATCACCCAAAGAAGGTTTAGTACTTGACAAGGCACTAAAGAAAAGTGGAAGGTATATCAGTGATATCAATGTCGAAGCTACAAAAGAAATATTGTGCATGATCTTTATTTTTCATCCTCAAGTTGCATGTATGGTACTTGGCATTTGCAGAGATTGGGAGGCCCTCTTTCAGCTACCCAAACACTTTATACCTTTCGGTACTCTTTTGAGCCTGTGCTGATCTCTTTGACCTCCCCTCTTTTGGAATCAAGTTAGAGTCATAAAAAAAAAAGAAGTTCGTGTCCCCATAGGCTTGTTTTAGAAAGTTCATTCCAAGAGAAAAATTCAAAAAACGAAAAAAAAAAGAGAAAAAGAAAAAAAAGAAAAACGAAGTAAAATAAAATTAGCAACAAAAAAAAGTAGTCTTTTGAACTACGTTCGACCTGATTCTTGGCATCACAAGATATGTAGGCAGCCTTACGGTTCGGTCGCACCAAATAAAATATTTCATAATCCCACGAAGTCAAGAGTGGACAGTTTTCTTAGAAATTCCATGCTAAAAACAAACTATCAAATTATTTTGTTTTAGAAACTGGGGCAATGTTTTAAAATGGATTCCAAGAGTTGTAAATAAATTAACCCTGTTGCCTTAGTTATTTTGAGCCTTTATGATATCCTTTCCTTCTTACTCTGTCCAAAGGCCACATTACAGTCCAAAAAGACCTTCCAAATAATCTTTGAGAGTGTCGAGCTAGACATTCCAGGAGCATATGATGTTTTTACCATAGTTAATGCCCTGTCATCTGCAGAACCAGAGGGAATAAGAAGAAAAGAACAAAATGAGAGAGTCTTATCGGTAAAAACCTTCACAGGCACCATAAGGCGACAGTGAGTCGAGAGAAAGAATAAAATGAGAGAGGCTTGATGGTGAAAACCTTTCAGGGAACTACAAGTCAACTGAGGATCGTGAATTAGATAGGACAATTGGAGCATTGAAGCCCAGTTTCACACCAGATTAGACTTACTTGACAGATTAGGCCATTTAAACCAAAAGTGCATGCCGTGGCCATTCGAGTTGGTATCCACATCTGATGAGTTTCTACTTTTTAATTTTCTTGTTAGATATCATCTCTTTCCATTGTCCCTTACTCTGTTCCTCTTGCTTTGTTCACGTCCTCTTTTTGAGTCTGTTTTGTCAAAACAGGTGAGAAATGACTTCACAATTTTCTACCAACTTTTCAATTGCACGAAGCGGAGTTTGGTTAGCACACCAAAGTGGAATAAGTCAGGAAAGAGCATTATGCACACTGAGTTGGTGACAATTGACGTGCTTTGGGATTCATATGAAGTGCAAAGGTTCAGTAAATATCAATTCATGAGCACAATGCAACAGGCAAAGGGTATAGGGCTCGAATAGATCAGAGGTGTTTTCTGTGGTAAGGTTTGACAGAAAAGTGGTTAGCCAATAACAAGCAGGGTCTTCCAAGTTGAAATCAAAGTTATCATTGCAAGTGTAGGAGCAATCGCCCTCAACATCAAGGCCACAGACCAACCACCATGTTTTAAACTCACAAGTTTTCTTTGTTTGAAACAGGGACGAAGACTATGTCCAAATCAAAGCTTGGAAGCTTGAATTTTTCAAGTGTCATGCCCAAATTTTGTCAGCACAAAGATTGTTTGAGAAGGTTTTACCTGCTAGACAATCCCCTAGTTGAGAAGATCATACCTCCTAGGCATTCTCCCCAATCGGAAGAGCTTTTTGTTTTTTCTTTAAGTTCAGGAGTCCCTCCTGGAGAATAGGGTTAGTTGTTAGTTTCCTTTATTTTTAAATCTTTAGTTTTCCTTAAGTTCAGGGGTCCCACCTGGAGAATAGGGTCAGTTTTTAGTTTCCTTAAGTTGTTAATCTTTAGCATTCCTTAAGTTCAGGGGTCCCACCTGGAGAATAGGGTCAGTTTTTAGTTTCCTTAAGTTGTTAATCTTTAGCATTCCTTAAGTTCAGGGGTCCTGCCTGGAGAATAGTGTCAGTTTTAACTTTCCATAAGTTGTTAGTCTTTAGCTTTTCTTAAGCTCAGGGGTCCCGCCTGGAGAATAGGGTCAGCTTTTAGTTTTCTTAAGTTGTTAATCTTAGTTTTTATTTAGTTCAAGGGTCCCGCCTAGAGAATAGGGTCAATTTTAGTTTCCTTAAGTTATTAATCTTTGTCTTTATTTAAGTCCAGGGATCCCGCCTGGAGAATATGGTCAGTTTTTAGTTTCCTTAAGTTGTTAGTTGTTAGTTTTCCTTGAGTTCAGGGGTCCCGCCTGGAGAATAGGGTCAGTTTTTAGTTTTCTTAAGTTATTAATATTTAGTTTTCCTTGAGTTCAAGGGTCTCACCTGGAGAATAGGGTCAATTTTAAGTTTAGTCAAGCTCAGTTTATAGTTTTCCTCAAGCTCAACCTCAAATCTAGGAGATGCACTTCCTAGTTTGGGCTTTTCAGATTCTATTTCTTTAGGAGGAGCACTTCCTAATTTTATGTTAAAGGCTTCACCCCCAGGAGACGCACTTCCTAGTTTGGGTCTTTAAGTTCATCCCTAGGAGACACACTTCTTTGTTTGAGTAATTTAAGTTCACCCCTAGGAGACGCACTTCCTAGTCTGGGTCTTTCAGGATATACTTTTAGGAGACGCACTTCCTAAATTAAGATTTTACCGCTAGGAGACACACTTCCTAGTTTGGTTCATTCAATTTGCACCCGTAGGAGACACACTTCCTAATCTGGATCTTTCAGGTTATTCTTTTAGGAGACGCACTTCCTAGTTTGGGTCATTCAGGTTTTATTTTTAGCAGACGCATTTGCTAGTCATATTTTCTTGGTTTTACTCACAGGAGACGCACATCCTAGTCGAGTCTTTAGTTTTACTCTCATCATTGCATCAATAGCATAGGTGATTTACAGTTTTGCTGACAACTCGCAAATCTTCCTAGTGCAAACAGGGGAGAAAATTTTGTTTGTTGTGTTGTTTTGATTGCAGGCACCCACCTGGAGATAGAGGGTCAATATTTCAGAAATCAGCTTTAAGTTCAAATCATAGAAGCATCAAGATCCCGCCTGAAGAATAGGGCCAACATTCAGTTTTCAAGTTCAAGTTAGAAAAGCATCAGGAGAATCCCTCCTGAAGAATAGGGTCAACTTTCGGTTTACAAGTTCAAGTCTAAGAGGCATCAGGAGCCCACCTGGAGAACGAGGGTCAATATTTTAGAAATCGGTTTTAAGTTCAAATTAGAGAGGCATCAGGAGCCCGCCTGAAGAACAGGGTTAGCGTTCAGTTTTCAAGTTCAAGTTAGAGAAGCATCAGGATCCCGCCTGAAGAACAGGGTCAACATTCAGTTTTCAAGTTCAAGTCAGAGAGGCATCAGGAGCCCACCTGAAGACCAGGGTAAACATTCAGTTTTCAAGTTCAAGTCAGAGAAGCATCAGGAGCCCGCCTGAAAAACAAGGTCAACTTTTAATTTTCAAGTTCAAGAAGCATCAGGAGTCCACCTAAAGAACATGGTCAACTTTCAATTATCAAGTTCAAGTTAGAGAGGCATCAGAAGCCCGCCTGGAGAACAAGGTCAACTTTCAACTTTCAAAAGACATCAGGAGCCCGCCTGAAGAACATGGTCAACTTTCACTTTTCAAGTTCAAGTTAGAGAAGAATCAGGAGCCCGCCTTGAGAACAGGGTCAACTTTCATTTTCTAAGTTCAAGTTAGAGAAGCATCAGGAGCCCACCTGAAGAACAAGGACAACTTTCAGTTTATAAGTTTAAGTCAGAGAGGCATCAGGAGCCCGTCTGATGAATCAGGTCAACTTTCAGTTTACAAGTTCAAGTTAGAGAGGCATCAGGAGCCCGCCCGAAGAACAGGGTCAATTTTTAGCTTCAAATTTAAGTCCGAAGCAGCAGAAACCCACTTAAAGAATAGGGTCGACCTCCGGTCTTTAAGTAAAATCAGAAGTAGCACGAGCTGCCTGAAGGATAAGGTTTGCAAGCTCAAGTCTACTCTAAATTCAAGTTTATTTCAATTGCAAGCAGCATGATGCCTGCCTGAAGAACGGGTCAACTTTCAGTTTTCTTCAAATCCTAGTCAGCAGGATGCCCACTTGAAGAATAGGGTGAATTTTCAGTTTCATGTTGAAGGATCAAGTGGAGATTCAAGACAACAAGTAGATAGGATCTTGTATTATTCTTTTATTTTTGATGTACTTTTCCCTTTTATTTAGCATGTAATGGCAGGAACCGCAGACCGGAATCTTGAACGGTACCTCACTCGAATCTCTCATCCTCTCCACATACTCCATCACTTTATTCACTTCTGAACTACACGTGACCGGATTCCTTTATAGCAAAGGATATGTATGCAGCTCAAATACCAGGGCTCGGTCACAATCTTTTTAGCCATCTTTATTTTCTTTTGAATAAGCCTCGGGTCATAAATCAATTATGTTGCTTATTGTTCTTTGCTCCGAAAACTCTTCGTGTTTTCAAGCAAAGAGAGGCAGCTGTAAGCACGTAAATTATGACCTGCGCATCTTTTAAAAGTAGTATTTTAAAAATATTTACTTATTTTTATTTTAATACGATTTCTGTCAACTTTTAATTTTAAAACATAAATTTAAAAACGTAAAAAATAGTTTTATAATATTTCTTCTCTTATTATATATATTTTTATTTTATTACTTTTTATTTATTTAAGCTTATTAATATTTTATAATGATAATATTTTAATTTTTATCATTACTTTAATATAGTTTTCTCTACCTTTTTATAACATTAAAAAAAAATACCAAAACTATTTTTATTTTTATATATAATTCACTTTAATAGTTTGTTCTTATTAACTAAGATTAATTAGTATATTCTAGTAGTGTTTTGTATTTTATTTTTATTTTTGTTCGTTGAGAAAGAATTGAATTTGGACCAATTGGGAGCTCATTTTCAGATTTTAGTGGTCTAGCAAGACAAAGTCCATTCTTCCCATCCCATTAGCCCACTCTCCACTTTAAATACAAAATTTAATCTTAACCATTTATTCCCCTCTAATCCAATGACCATCATCCTTTTCCACTTCAATATAAAATACCCAATTATGGAAACCCTACCCAATGTGAAGAACCTTAGAACACCCACCGCTGCTCCTTCTTCCCTTCACCATAACCTACCGAAAATGCACAGAGATACACACACGAAAATACACACACACACATACGAAAACACACAGAGATACACACACGCGCACACACGGACACATCACAGAGAAAAGGAAGAGCCAACTCACCCTCGTTCCGCTACTGCCTCACCGGCGAATGGCCGGAAATAAAGCGAGCTACTCCTGCATCCCTACACAAGAAGAAAAGTCGACCTCCCTTCAAGAAAAGGTAGCCGCCGCCAGACCCACTAGCCGCCGCCAGAATTCGTCAAACACAGCCGGAACAACCCACTAAACCACCACCTCCTTCCACCGTTCAATCGCATTTTTATCCTTTCATCTTTGATTTTCAGTTTATTTTTAAATTCAAAAACATATACAAAACATATTTTTGTGGATTGGTTAAATTTCAATCAAGTTTCAGAGAAATAAAATCAGAATAATATAAACAAAAAAGAAATACATTGCTGCCCCTTTCTTCTATTTTAGATTTAGTTTTCAAAAGTGGAAGTTTTCCATATTGATATCATTTTAGTTCCTACTTTATTCAACTTCTTTGATGTGTTTATTTGTGTTAGTTTGTTTATTAGCTTTAAAATCACTTGATAGATGCCTACATGAGGTTGTCTGCTTGCTTAGTTCTCAAGATGTATTTGTTGATGTGAGATTGTATATGCAGATAGGTAATTAAAAATTGAAGTATGATAAACTTACTGACATGACTTGTTAAAGAAAATTGGATGAGAGATACCAGCTGTGTATAATAGATTTTGGAGTTGGTTTAATTAAAGAGGAAATTTTTTTTCTTTTGATGATGGTAAAGTTAAAGAATGCTGGAAGGGATTTTGCATCGTTTCATCTCTTTTAGTTAATGAATTGTTAGGAGCACGCTTAGGCCGGCATCACGTGGGTAGGTAAACTTTAGGTCTTTTCTTTATTTTGTTTGAGGTAAAAGGTCATTTCCTTTAGTTTATATTTAGGGGAATGCCCCGTGGATCTTGTATATATTGTTATCTGGGGTATGCCACGAAGTGAATGTAAATAGAGGCCGCGACATCATCATTGGAGGCGCAGTACATGATAGTTAGATTTATCTTATTTCATTTGCTTTTATTTATTAGGAATGGACGACCTCGAACCTCATTTGTATTTATTTTTCCTTTTTGCGTGTTTTACCTTAATTAGAATATTCTTAAAAGCCAACTAGATCGAGTACACAACCGTGACTTTCACGGGACTCGGGGAATGCCTAACACCTTCTCCCCGAGTCAAATGAACCCCCTTGCCTGAATCTCTGGTGCAAACTCGTTTAAGAGTCAAATGTGTTTTGAAAGGAAATTGTTATTTTAAAATCGGTGACCTGGCACACCGAAACCAAATGTCAGGTGGCGACTCTGAGAATTCTTTAAAACACCGATTTTGTCACCTTTCAATTTTGTAAACCCTTTTTGATCTTTACAAATCTTTTTATTTATTTTAAAGGGGTTATTTCAGTGTAAAAAGGCGTTATTTAAAATTGAAAGTCAGTAATAGGCTCCCACCTGGAGAACGAGGAAATTCTTTTCAGAGTCATTTCAAATTTAAAGTCAGTAGCAGGTGCCCACCTGGAGAGCGAGTGAATTCGTTTCAAAGTTATTTCAAATTTAAAGTCAGCAATAGGCGCGCACCTGGAGAATGGGGGAATTCATTTTAGAGTAACTTCAAATTTTAAGTCAGTAGTAGGCGCCCATCTGGAGAACGAAGAAAGTCATCTCAGAATTCAATTCAAGTTACAAGTAGCAGAAGCTCGCCTTAAGAATACGAGTTGACAGTCTGAGATGACCAAAAGAAGAAGTCTCAATCCAGAATAAAAGAAAACAAAGTGAATCCAAAATATAGAAGCAAATGAAAGATATGTACTGCTCAAGACATTGTTGAAGTCACGAGCATTGCATGTCCGATCCTGATCCGAAAAAGCCGTGGAAGAACGAATCAACACTTGCAGCTAGCAAGCATCAAGGTTCAAATCAAAAGTTTGCATGAAGAACCATTCAAGACTCAATATTAAGCTTCAGAAGACTTGTAGATAGGAATTTTGTAACTCATAGCTGATAGGTTTGTTTAGTTCTTTTAGATTTTGATTCTGATGTAATAACAGGAACCGCGGACCGGAACCTCGACGGAACGGTACCTCACTCAACTCTCTCATCATCTTATCATACTCCATCACTTCATTCACTTCTGAACTATACGTGACCTGATTCCTTTATAGCCAAGGATATGTAGGTAGCTCAGACACCAGGGCTCGGTCACAGTCTTTTGTCCATCTTTGTTTTGTTTTGAGTAAGCGTCGAGTCATAAATCAATTACGTGCTTATTGTTCTTTGCTCCGAAACTCTTTATGTTTCCAAGCAAAGAGGGGCAACTGTAAGCACGTAATGTTTGACCCGCCACGTCTTCGAGTTATTTTAGTATTTTTGATATTTTTTTAAAGTAAAATTTAATTTTTATAGAGTTTTAGTTTATTTTTACTTCAATTACAATTTGAAAAATAGAATAGTTTCAATTTTATCTTATTATATATTCCTATTTAAATTGAGGTCATTAGTCCTTTTGTAGTGATATTATTCTAATTTTCCTACCACTTTAATCAACTTTTTCTCTACTTTTATTTTTAATATAATAATTTATATAAAAAATATATAACAATTTGTTATAAAATAAAGACTATAAAAGAAATAAACGGAAGACAAGTATAGAGGGAGATTGATATCTTATTCAACTTTCAAAGTTATGTACATAATGAACAGAAAACAAAGATCTTTTTTGACGCGATATCGCTATAAAGGTTACAACCTAGGCATTCAAAAGGAGGGTTATTACATAAAAAAATTACATAAGTGATTAGAGTGATGCCCCCTTGCTTTGGAAAGAGTTGACTTCTTCCTGTACAGGATAGCCACTCACTCTTCCGATTAATTAAGATATAGGGAAAGGCCAACGCGTCAAAGTAAAGTCAGGTTCATCAATCGACGTAACTGGTTCAAATACCAGAAGCTATGTCATAGAAGGTTGACTAGATTCGACAATCTTAAGTAGTGGAGTCGGCCCTTAGTCGAGATACGATACTGTCAGCTAATCACTAGCTTTTGCTAGAATAATATCTTAAAGTCGAAGAGGAAGAAGAATGCCACCATAGAGGGATCGGTGTGTAAACTTGAAGGGCTAGGGAATTCCTTTAGCTCAATAATAAAAGTTAGGGTTGATAGGAGGAGGCCTTACCTCTTAGATGACCCAAGAAACTCATTAAGCTATTGGATGGATCCTTCCAACTGTAGTTACTTAAGGTGGAGTAGTGGACGGGTGAGGCCCACAGTTCTAATAGGTTTTCACTTGAGCTTTCCGCAGCAAAGCAAGTCTACAAGCTATTGCAGTGAGGTTATATGTCTGATTTCTTTCTCGTATTGAGATCTTAGAATGCTATATGCAGCCCCCTGCAAGGTTACTTTAGATAACAGTTTTTTCTGTATAAGATTGGCATCCCCATTCTAAGGTTACTTAGTACTTATGTCGTGAGTTTCGCTCTTAGTAGCCTTTATTTTCATCCCGCATAAGAACATAGGTTTTTTCCCCTCAGTTTATACTCTCCTTGCTTTAACTAAAGAAAGTAATTTCACTTTAAGTAGGACTCTAAGAGCTCAACCTTAGAATGAGTTAGATTTCCTGTGTTAACAAGAAGGAATGGCGGGACGCTAAAGAGTTGGTTGTGAGACTAGTGCAATCAGGTAATCGACCAAGTAATCCACATACATGATAAAAGGGCATTCCAGCCCTAATATACTTATCCACTAGCATTGAAGGTGAAGAATGACAAGGTTTGCTTCCATCGTAAGGATTGCCGCTTAGTCCAATAAAGAGCAAACAAGGGATGCCTCATTAAGCAAGAAACCGAGCTAAGAGTGGGGTAGTTCAATTAAGGTATAGAGAAAGCTCCAAGCAGCAACCATTGATCAACCTTATTCAGGCACATCAATCAAAGATCTTGCTTACCAGATAACTTTCCTGGTGAAGGAGAAAAAGTTTGACAAACTAAGAAAGTCTCGTTGAAAGCAGGAACTCAGACTGTGATGAATATTTTCACATGTTTCAAAGGCTTTATTGACGCTTGGGATTGAATCTTGCTAGGGGCTGCCCTCATAAAGACTAAAACCTCGTTACGCCGAAAATAGTAGAGGTGCGACATCGCTTTAGTAGTGAGTGGAAACTTACTTTCTGTCTGGTTAGTAAGAATTTCTTGCCTGCTAAGGGATTAGTCCAAGTTAGATCGAGAAGTAAAGTTTGTAATTGAAGTCAGGGGCTAGATAAATAAATTCTCTTCCCACGTAGCGCTAAGAAGCAAGTTCTGACAGCCTATGATGAAATTGCACAAAAAAGGGCTACGCAAATAATAGTGTTAGCACTTCGTGAGGCTAATTTTGAGATAGATAGTGGATTGATGTTCACTGTAGCACTATCTGGCCTTGACGGTTAAGTTAGTGTACCATGAAACCCATCCCACATATTTTGGATGTTGTGGCATATGTTATCTAGCTACATTCTATTACCGGTTGACACCATTTTGGAAATATTTTATTCCGGTTATTGCTTGTTAAATTCTGTTAGGTTCTTTGTCAAATACTAACTGATTTGAATCCATATTATTTCGGGGTGTAACTTTGGTTGTTCCTTCCTTCGAGCTAAGATAGACCCTATCAAAAACTAGTTCCAGAAGCATCTTCCATTCATCTCTACCTAGACTGATCTTTATTCTGATGATGATAAACCATCATCAATTTGTACAGGATATATACCCCCAAGCCCTTTTTTTGTTTCTTTCTAAAAGAGGGCCTGGAACTGGGCTCTCTTCACAACCCCTAAAGGCGTTAGGAAGAGATTTAATCAGCCAGCGTAATAACTGCAATCGATAGAAAAATCTATCACGGCCTAAAACAAAGAATACCATCTCCTAGGGAGTCTTTTTATTTTGCATATCTCGAGTTTAGAATTCTCCTCACGCTTTTTCCATCACGATTTTTTCTTCGGGAACACTCGCCTCGTCGAGCATGAGCTGCTTGTAACCTGCCTGTTTAATAAGAAGCTGCTGCAAATCATTTCATTGAGCTGCTTGCAACCTGCCTGCATCAGCTGATTATAGATAAACTTCAACAGAGTACTAAATGAATAATCTTCTTTGGGAAGATTATCTATAGCGGAGTAATAAATGGACATCCACAATATAATTATTTTCTTAATAAAATTATAGTTTTTATGATGTAGTTTACTTTAATTAATTAGAATTGAAAAGGAAAAGGTTTAAGTCTTTTTAATTATTGGATTTAAAGAGTTGAAACTCCAAATTTGGAGCCCAATCTTCCCAACCATTAACCAAAAACCCGCGACCCGTCTGCCTAAGACCCGACCAACACCCATTTTAATCCCAATCGTCCATCCTCTCTAATATTATGGCTACTATTAATTTCCCCCAATATATAAAAACCCCATTATAATCTAAATTTAACCCTAAATCTAAAGACCCCAACCAAATCGACCCCCCATCTTTAAGCCTCACTGGCGCTCAACAACAAAACCCAAACCCATCATAACTCCACCCTAATCCGCGCATGTGCTCCTTCCTCCCTCCTCTTGCCACGTAGCCTAACAAACTTCTAACAATCGAATATTCTCCAACCTCTAAGGCTTTGTGAATAAGCAGTTCCATAAGCTCCAGTTACAATTCGCTGATCGAGTAGCTACAACTTCAAGAGGGGAATTCGCGTACAAGTGGGATTTTATTTTTTCTTCCTCGAACGGGTGGAGAAAGATTTTTATTACCCTTTCTTCCAGGGGAAGGGAGTTGGTTTATAACCAAACTCTGAAGTTTTCTACTAGGTAGAGTATTTCAAAAACATAAGCTAGAATAGTGGGCGTGATAGTCCAATTCTACATAGTTCTGTGATCCGCCGAACAAAGTGGTTCCAACGAACCGGATCGGGAGAGTGAAAGAATTCTTTTTTCAAGGCTACCGGTGGGCTGGGCCCAAACTCGGTTTGGAAGGAAGCCTCTTTAGATGAGAAGGATGATTCTACCAAGGCGAGAAGGAAGAAGGGGAGTTCCACTATCTGAGTTAGGCCAATATCATTAGATAGGTAGGCTAATCTCCGCTTTTGGATTCCTATTAAGGGCAAGAGTGAGACTTGTCTATTCCTACTAAAGGAAAGAGAAAAATATCACGGCTCCTCTCCTTACAGTCAAGTGGCTTTCAGCTCCTCTCCCGGACCTATTGATCGAGGAGCTCGGGAATGGAGCAAAAGAAAGACGAGTTAGAGAACAGATGTAATTCAATTCTGACCCTGCTAGGGAAATTCCAACCAAGCCAAGAAGCTATAGATCTTGAGCGTCTTGCAAGGGCATCTGCTTGTCTATTTGTTTCCTTGGGACATGCT
>AWOL01S0037811.1:20910-33068 GCA_000715115.1 Nicotiana otophora | reverse complement strand
TGAATAATTACCAAGGAGTTGATTGATCACCAATTTTTAATCTCTATAAGAGTTTCAACTCTTTCAAATCCACAGCCATCTCAAGTCAAGTATGAGGGCTTGGTACTCTGCGAGATTATTGGAACAAGGTTTCGACAAGGTGAAGGAGTGCGGCAGCACTTCTCCTTCAGAAGGAAGAAAGAGGACTCCAGCTCCATCTTGATGAGCAGCACCATCAAAGTACATCTTCCATGGTGGAAGAATTTCGACCACAAGCACATCTTCATCAAGTCATCAAACAATTCCCATTCAGCAGGTTTTGGGTCAAAGAATTTGGAAATTCTTTTCTTTATTCTTTTGCTTTTTTGTGGGGGACTTATTAAAGGAAGGTTTCAACCTGGCATAAGCTAAGGCACCCCGCTCGTTAGTCACTTCCCCTGCATGGTCAACTCTTGTCGGGTTAATGTATTTGAATTAATCATATATTCATTCTTACGCATAGAGATACCTATTTATAGTGGTTTGTTCTTGCATCAATAGTAGCTTGAAGCTATAGTTTAAGAGAAATGACAAGATTATCAAAAAAGGGAAGCACTCAAGCTTGACTATACGATTGGTAGGAAAGATTTTAGACTTAAGCATATGCCTTCTTCCTCTATGGATAATACGACGTGACACGCAATGGGATCAGTTAGAAAGGAGAACAAATTGATCACATATCTCATTCTTAACAACCTTTCCCGCATCAGTAGATAGAGTAGATTTCCTATCCTTGGTCAACCTAAGGATTTTCTTCTCTCTATATTTAGTTACCACCGACCCGAGCCTATGCGAAGCAAGCCTACACTCTAGACTGGCTCCAGGACAAAGTGATGAAAAGGCAAACAGTCGTATATTGTAATATAATATAAAAAGGTCCATGAGAGAAAGTCTAGCCCTATCTTAACCTTATGATCCTAGTCAGCTTGTCTCTGTCTTGAGGCCAATAACCAGGGACTCTTTTGTTAACCACATATAGAATATCTTGTGTAGTCGGGTATGATAACTAGAATCTATCTTTCCTTTAGTGCGTAACTGATTTATATATGTTAAGCTCCCTTTTTGTTCTCTCCTTTGCTTTTATTTTGCACCTTTTTAAAGTAAAGCTGCTTCTTAGAGTTGGCTTTTGCAATTGCAATCTGTCTCTGTTTGGCTCCTCGCTTCGAACTCAAATAAGACCTTTTTTGGTCGAGTGACTTCATTCTCAGCTGCTGCCTCTCAGGCCCAAGTACTTTTTTTGTTTGATCAAATGATTGATTTAGATTTGAAATTCCTCTTTACCAAGGGAAGAAAGCGTGGATCATGTGTCCTCTTGGATGTTCAAAACCACCATCTTGGACTTCCAGCATTTGCTTCAGACAGAAAATTTGAGACTCAAAGTGTGCCCTCATGAGGCAGGGAAAAACTTCAAAATGTGTCTTTTATGTAACTTGGATAGCTGAGTGGTCAATCATGCACCAATCGTTGATGAGTTGTCTCGCTTGAAAGCTATAACCTACCCCCCAAACTCAGTATCCATTCTGCCTGATGTTTCACTCCTCCAAAAAGCTATTGAAAGAAGTCCTGATCCGAGACTTCTCTTAAGGGAAAGCCTTAAAAACTTATTTCGAGCAGGGTCCTCTGCTAGCATATTCATTCTTTTTCTTTATTATATTATGTATGGAGTTTCCAAGCTGATATTGTTTTAGCATGCGTGCCACCGTCCCAAAAAAGATGTATATCCCGAACATTGTATCGTGGGTGCTACTAGAAAAGATTATTATCCGACCGATGGATTCCCCGATTTTTGGATTTTAATTTCTTTATGTAAAAAAGAGTTGGATCAAAGGTCTCGTCTCTGTACCCTTCCGTAGAGGAGGGGCCTTCAAGCATACAAAGTGTTAAGAAAGATTGGATGTTGCTTAGTCGCTGCTCACACACGGAGCTCGCCGCTGAAGCGTTAAATGTACTTCTATTTACCAAATAGAGTTTGACTGAGACAAAACAGAATCAAAAGGAGCTCTGGCCCGCAACGAAACTAAAATAAACTTAGTTGGAGACAGATTCAGTGGGGCACCCCTCTTATAGCAGGTATGCAACCAACCCTTCTTCTGAAGACTATCTATAAGTAGTATTCAAAAGAAGAAATTGAGGTTTGATACCATTTGTGTTCAAAATAGGATACCTCTTAGGTTATTTTTTTTCTCCCTTTCTACTGTTATAGCTTCAACTTCTTTCTAATAGATGCTTGCTTGGCTTCAAAGCCTTACCATCCCTTCGCCGCCTCTATAGAAAGATTGGTCACTTTTATTTTTTTTTGGATTAGTCTCTTAACTGAAATTCTCTATAAAACGGTACAACAGACGGCGGAGCACTGCCTACACGCTAATTAGCTTCTGATGTATTCTCTGGCAATGATTTGATTAAAGGAAAGGTAAAGCCTTCACTTCAAGCTTTGAAGCTAAGTTCTCTATTCGGTCAATGATAGGCTTTAGGCCTTACCTTAATATTTAGGGGTTTACTCTTCTACTTAACTTCCTAGCTAGGCTGATGCCTTTTTTTGAGTCTTAAACTCCGAGTCCTAAACTCAAAACTAGCCGTAAATGCCCATTTTGAGCTCGCTCAGGCGGATGTTCCCGCTGATCATGACTATACAAATTGTCAGCTTCTGTCATTCCATACGAAGTCTGGCACTTTTCTTGTCTGTTTTGTCTTTATGTGGCCGATCTTTCTTTCTCTTTTTCTGATCGAAAGATCTTTTTTGACGCGATACCGCTATAAAGGTTACAACCTAGGCATTCAAAAGGAGGGCTATTACATAAAAAAATTACATAAGTGATTAGAGCGATGCCCCCTTGCTTTGGAAAGAGTTGACTTCTTCCTGTACAGGATAGCCACTGACTCTTCCGATTAATTAAGATATAGGGAAAGGCCAACGTCAAAGTAAAGTTAGGTTCATCAATCGACGTAACTGGTTCAAATACCAGAAGCTATGTCATAGAAGGTAGATTAGATTCGACAATCTTAAGTAGTGGAGTCGGCCCTTAGTCGAGATACGATACTGTCAGCTAATCACTATCGTTTGCTAGAATAATATCAAAAAGTCGAAGAGGAAGGAGAATGCCACCATAGAGGGATCAGTGTGTAGACTTGAAGGGCTAGAGAACTCCTTTAGCTCAATAATGAACGTTAGGGTTGATAGGAGGAGGCCTTACCTCTTAGATGACCCAAGAAAGTCATTAAGCTATTGGATGGATCCTCCCAACTGTAGTTACTTAAGGTCTAGTAGTAGATGGGTGAGGCCCACAGTTCTAATAGGTTTTCACTTGAGCCTTCCGCAGCAAAGCAAGTCTACAAGCCATTGCAGTGAGGTTATAGGTCTGATTTCTTTCTCGTATTGAGATCTTAGAATGCTATATGCAGCCCCCTGCAAGGTTACTTTAGATAGTGGTTTTTTCTGTATAAGATTGGCATCCCCATTCAAAGGTTACTTAGTACTTAGGTCGTGAGTTCCGCTCTTAGTAGCCTTTATTCCCATCCCGCATAAGAACATAGGTTTTTTCCCCTCAGTTTATGCTCTCCTTGCTTTAACTAAAGAAAGCAATTTCACTTTAAGTAAGACTCTAAGAGCTCTACCTTAGAATGAGTTAGATTTCCTGTGTTAACAAGAAGGAATGGCGGGACGCTAAAGAGTTGGTTGTGAGACTAGTGCAATCAGGTAATCGACCAAGTAATCCACATACATGATAAAAGGGCATTCCAGCCCTAATATACTTATCCACTAGCATTGAAGGAGAAGAATGATAAGGTTTGCATCCATCGTAAGGATTCCCGCTTAGTCCAATCCAAGAGCAAACAAGGGACGCCTCATTAAGCAAGAACCCGAGATAAGAGTGGGGCAGTTCAATTAAGGTATAGAGAAAGCTCCAAGAAGCAACCATTGATCAACCTTATTCAGGCACATCAATCAAAGATCTTGCTTACCGGATAACTTTCCTGGTGAAGGAGAAAAAGTTTGACTAGCTAAGAAAGTCTCGTTGAAAGCAGGAACTCAGACTGTGATGAATAGTTTCACTAGTTTCAAAGGCTTTATTAACCCTTGGGATTGAATCTAGCTAGGGGGTGCCCTCATAAAGACTAAAACCTCGTTACGCCGAAAATAGTAGAGGTGCGACAGCGCTTTAGTAGTGAGTGAAAACTTACTTTCTGTCTTGTTAGTAGGAATTTCTTGCCTGCTAAGGGATTAGTCCAAGTTAGACCGAGAAGTAAAGTTTATAATTGAAGTCGGGGGGATGAATAAATAAATTCTCTTCCCACATAGCGCTAAGAAGCGAGTTCCAACAGCCTATGATGAAATAGCACAAAAAAGGGCTACGCAAATAATAGTGTTAGCAGTTCGTGAGGCTAATTTTGAGATAGATAGTGGATTGATGTTCACTGTAGCACTATCTGGCCTTGACGGTTAAGTTAGTGTACCATGAAATTCATCTCACATATTTTGGATGTTGTGGCATCTGTTATCTAGCTACATTCTATTACCGGTTGACACTATTTTGGAAATATTTTATTCCGGTTATTTCTTGTTAAATTCCGTTAGGTTCTTTGTCAAATACTAACCGATTTGAATCAATATTATTTCGGGGTGTAACTTTGGTTGTTCTTGCCTTCGAGCTAAGATAGACCCTATCAAAAACTAGTTCCAGAAGCATCTTCCATTCATCTCGACCTAGACTGATCTTTATTCTGATGATGATAAACCATCATCAATTTGTATAGTATATATACCCCCAAGCCCTTTTTTTTGTTTCTTTCTAAAAGAGGGCCTGGAACTGGGCTCTCTTCACAGCCCCTAAAGGCGTTAGGAAGAGATTTAATCAGCCAGCGTAATAACTGCAATCTATAGAAACATCTATCACGGCCTAAAACAAAGAATACCATCTCCTAGGGAGTCTTTTTATTTTTCATATCTCGAGTTTAGAATTCTCCTCACACTTTTTCCATCACGATTGTTTCTTCGAGAACACTCGCCTCGTCGAGCATGAGCTGCTTGCAACCTGCCTGTTAATAAGAAGCTGCTGCAAGTCATTTCATTGAGCTGCTTGCAACCTGCCTGCATCAGCTGATTGTAGATAAACTTCAACAGAGTACTAAATGAATAATCTTCTTTGGGAAAATTATCTATAGCGGAGTAATAAATAGACATTCACAATATAATTATTTTCATAACAAAATTATAGTTTTTATGACGTAGTTTACTTTAATTAATTAGAATTGAAAAGGAAAAGGTTTAAGTCTTTTTAATTATTGGATTTAAAGAGTTGAAACTCCATATTTGGAGCCCAATCTTCCCAACCATTAACCAAAAACCCGCGACCCGTCTGCCTAAGACCCGCCCAACACCCATTTTAATCCCAATCGTCCATCCTCTCTAATATTATGGCTACTATTAATTTCCACCAACATATAAAAACCCCATTATAATCTAAATCTAACCCTAAATCTAAAGACCCCAACTAAATTGGCCCCCCATCTTCAAGCCTCATTGGCGCTCAACAACAACACCCAAACCCGTCATAACTCCACCCTAATCCGCGCATGTGCTCCTTCCTCCCTCCTCTTGCCACGTAGCCTAACAAACTTCTGACAATCGAATCTTCTCCAACCTCTAAGGCTTTGTGAATAAGCAGTTCCATAAGCTTCAGTTACAATTCGCTGACCGAGTAGCTACAACTTGAAGAGGAGAATTCGCGTAAAAGTGGGATTTTATTTTTGCTTCCTCGAACGGGTGGAGAAAGATTTTTATTACCCTTTCTTCTAGGGGAAGGGATTTGGTTTATAACCAGACTCTANCATCCAGGTCAATCTGCATGAGTTTTGCTGTTCATACATGAGCCATAGAAGCAAGCTGCCTGCCTAAAATAAGGCTTTGTGAATAAGCAGTTCCATAAGCTCCAGTTACAATTCGCTGACCGAGTAGCTACAACTTCAAGAGGGGAATTCGCGTAAAAGTGGGCTTTTGTTTTTGCTTCCTCGAACGGGTGGAGAAAGATTTTTATTACCCTTTCTTCCAGGGGAAGGGAGTTGGTTTATAACCAGACTCTGAAGTTTTCTACTAGGTAGAGTATTTCAAAAAAATAAGCTAGAATAGAGGGCGTGATAGTCCAATTCTACATAGTTCTGTGATCCGCCGAATGAAGTGGTTCTAACGAACCAGATCGGGAGAGAGAAAGAAGTCTTTTTTCAAGGCTACCGGTGGGCTGGGCCCGAGCTCGGTTTGGAAGGAAGCCTCTTTAGATGAGAAGGGTGATGCTACCAAGGCGAGAAGGAAGAAGGGGAGTTCCACTATCTGAGTTAGGCCGATATTATTGGATAGGTAGGCTGATCTCCCCTTTTGGATTCCGATTAAGGGCAAGAGTGAGACTTGTCTATTCCTACTAAAGGAAAGAGAAAAATATCACGGCTCCTCTCCTTAAACTCAAGTGGCTTTCATCTCCTCTCCCGGACCTATTGATCGAGGAGCTCGGGAATGGAGCAAAAGAAAGACGAGTTAAAGAACGGATGTAAGTCAATTCTGACTGCTAGGGAAAGGAATCAAACTCTTGCTCGACGTAGGGTAGAGTAACTATTTTCAAAGCTTGGCCTTGTTGCCCCAAGGCAAGCATTCCAACCAAGCCAAGCAGCTATAGATCTTGAGCGTCTTGCAAGGGCATCTGCTTGTCTATTTGTTTTTTGGGACATGCTTTATGGTCACATCACCAANTGGCCTTTCTGCCCCAAGGCAAGCATTCCAACCAAGCCAAGCAGCTATAGATCTTGAGCGTCTTGCAAGGGCATCTGCTTGTCTATTTGTTTTTTGGGACATGCTTTATGGTCACATCACCAAGCCACCCAATAAGCCTTTTTGTTTGCGTAATTATAGTATAAAATCAATTCAGGTCAGGCTTTTTAATTGAATAATTACCAAGGAGTTGATTGATCACCAATTTTTAATCTCTATAAGAGTTTCAACTCTTTCAAATCCACAGCCATCTCAAGTCACGTATGAGGGCTTGGTACTCCTTTAGCTCAATAATGAAAGTTAGGGTTGATAGAAGGAGGCCTTACCTCTTAGATGACCCAAGAAAGTCATTAAGCTATTGGATGGATCCTCCTAACTGTAGTTACTTAAGGTCGAGTAGTAGACGGGTGAGGCCCACAGTTCTAATAGGTTTTCACTTGAGCTTTCCGCAGCAAAGCAAGTCTACAAGCCATTGCAGTGCGGTTATAGGCCTGATGTCTTTCTCGTATTGAGATCTTAGAATGCTATACGCAGCCCTCTGGAAGGTTACTTTAGATAGCATTTTTTTTGTATAAGATTGGCATCCCCATTCTAAGGTTACTTAGTACTTAGGTCGTGAGTTCCGCTCTTAGTAGCCTTTATTCCTATCTCGCATAAGAGCATAGGTTTTTTCCCCTCAGTTTCTGCTCTCCTTGCTTTAACTAAAGAAAGCCCTTTCACTTTAAGTAGGACTCTAAGAGCTCTACCTTAGAATGAGTTAGATTTCCTGTGTTAACAAGAAGGAATGGCGGGACGCTAAAGAGATGGTTGTGAGACTAGTGCAATCAGGTAATCGACCAAGTAATCCACATACATGATAAAAGGGCATTCCAGCCCTAGTATACTTATCCACTAGCATTGAAGGAGAAGAATGACAAGGTTTGCTTCCACGGTAAGGATTGCCGCTTAGTCCAATCCAAGAGCAAACAAGGGACGCCTCATTAAGCAAGAACCCGAGCTAAGAGTGAGGCAGTTCAATTAAGGTATAGAGAAAGCTCAAGCAGCAACCATTGATCAACCTTATTCAGGCACATCAACCAAAGATCTTGCTTACCGAATAACTTTCCTGGTGAAGGAGAAAAGGTTTGACAAGCTAAGAAAGTCTCGTTGAAAGCAGGAACTCAGACTGTGATGAATATTTTCACTAGTTTCAAAGGATTTATTGACCCTTGGTATTGAATCTGGCTAGGGGGTGCCCTCGTAAAGACTAAAACCTTGTTAAGCCGAAAATAGTAGAGGTGCGACAGCGCTTTAATAGTGAGTGAAAACTTACTTTCTGTCTGGTTAGTAGGAATTTCTTGCCTGCTAAGGGATTAGTCCAAGTTAGACCGAGAAGTAATAGTTTGTAATTGAAGTCGGGGGGGCTGAATAGATAAATTCTCGTCCCACATAGCGTTAGGAAGCAAGTTCCGACAGCCTATGATGAAATAGCACAAAAAAGGGCTATGCAAATAATAGTGTTAGTAGTTCGTGAGGCTAATTTTGAGATAGATAGTGGATTGATGTTCACTGTAGCACTATCTGGCCTTGACGGTTAAGTTAGTATACCATAAAATCCATCCCACATATTTTGTATGTTGTGGCATTAGTTATCTAGCTACATTCTATTACCGGTTGACACCATTTTGGAAATATTTTATTCCGGTTACTGCTTGTTAAATTCCGTTAGGTTCTTTGTCAAATACTAACTGATTTGAATCCATATTATTTCGGGGTGTAACTTTGGTTGTTCTTTCCTTCGAGCTAAGATAGAACCCTATCAAAAACTAGTTCCAGAAGCATCTTCCATTCATCTCGACCTAGACTGATCTTTATTTTGATGATGATAAACCATCATCAATTTGTATAGCATATATACCCCCAAGCCCTTTTTTTGTTTCTTTCTAAAAGAGGGCCTGGAACTGGGCTCTCTTCACATCCCCTAAAGGCGTTATCCAGAGATTTAATCATCCAGCTTAATAACTTCAATCGAGAGAAAAATCTATCACGACCTAAAACAAAGAATACCATCTCCTAGGGAGCCTTTTTATTTTGCATATCTCGAGTTTAGAATTCTCCTCACGCTTTTTCCATCACGATTTGCTCTTCGAGAACACTCGCCTCGTCGATTCTTCCCCTCGTTGCTTTTATCTTGGACATTGAGATGTTTAANTCAAATACTAACTGATTTGAATCCATATTCTTTCGGGGTGTAACTTTGGTTGTTCTTTCCTTCGAGCTAAGATAGACCCTATCAAAAACTAGTTCCAGAAGCATCTTCCATTCATCTCGACCTAGACTGATCTTTGTTCTGATGATGATAAACCATCATCAATTTGTATAGTATATATACCCCCAAGCCCTCTTTTTGTACCATTTTTTTCTTTCTAAAAGAGGGCCTGGAACTGGGCTCTCTTCACAGCCCCTAAAGGCGTTAGGAAGAGATTTAATCAGCCAGCGTAATAACTTCAATCGATAGAAAAATCTATCAAGACCTAAAACAAAGAATACCATCTCCCAGGGAGTCTTTTTATTTTGCATATCTCGAGTTTAGAATTCTCCTCACGCTTTTTCCATCACGATTTTCTCTTCGAGAACACTCGCCTCGTCGATTCTTCCCCTCGTTCCTTTTATCTTGGACATTGAGATGTTTATGCAAAGCATTCTTTTCTACCCTATGTAGGCGACACAAGCTACGGAGCTGTAGACTTAAGACCTAAGGATATTTCTTTGACGGGTGATCGGGTCTTAGAATCCTCAGGAAAGTGTAAGAACATGTATACAATTTCTATTTTGCTTTCTATATATAGATATGGCTTTCTCTTGATGGAATATACAAAGCTAAATCTTCCTTTTAGAGCCACAACTCAGTGAAGTAGGCGACAACTACTATTAGGGTCTGTCTTTAGGCATTGGCTCTCTAAAAAAAGGATTTCCTATCGTTGTATGGGTTCCTTTTTGTATAAAATATATTGACTACAAATTGAACTAAAGAAAGAATGTTGACTATTCGACAACGTGAAGATTGCAATCTCAACTTAGAATAATCAAACGTCCATCACGAGTCACATTGGCACCCCCACCATGTAGAATAGTTGTGATATCCCCATCAAGATCTAACTCTAAGAGGATACTATTCATTTCTTCTTTACACTGCTGCTCGCTTTGGAGACTAAACAATGGAAATAATACGTAACAGTCAGCCAAGTAACGATAACAAGAAAGACTAGGGTATAGCTGTTTAAATCCCTAGTCGAAATCATCCAACATAAAAATATATAAGACCTTAGTGATTAACCCAATGTGTGGGATCCCTACTTCCGTAATAGAATAATTAATTCCATTTTGGTCATAAACTGGTATCTTTAAAAAGGATGAAACTAAGGATATTACGTAGCTATCACGCACCAGGGGTACCAGCTGTCGTAAAATTCTTTTATGAGGAATAGTACCTTGTAAGGGTGCTAGATTCAAGATGAAAATAGTTCTAATCTTCCCCACTCCACCTAATTTGGCAAAGAACTCACGGTGATATCTGGGAAAACCACATGACTGCTCCAGAAAGATAGATGAACGCATAAAACAACTATTCAACATATGCGCCGGAGCGAATAAAACGAGAGCGTCCCTTTCACTGGGACAAACAACCCATTTATGATCAGGGTCCCCTGCCTGACATAAAGTTTCAACATAAAAAAAAGTCGCCTCGTCTTTGGGAATACTTAATAACTTAAGTGGGGATAATTCATACTTCTCTTCTGAGATAATAATTATTATATCACATATGCTTAAAGGGGGCAACGAAAATAAATCACCAAGTTTAGCATAGACATATAATATTGACAGGGCAAGTTGTTGTGCGGAGCATGAATAAGGTGGATTTTTCCGTGGATCCTCAACATCTGAATCAATTTTGAACGAACAATATCTCTATCTGGCTTTGTTATTATTACAGTGTTATATGCACCCAGCCATTAAGTAGAGATATGGAGAGAGGGGACAGATTTATTGCGGACCTTTCTTTGGTTTCGTTTATGAACTTCACTGGTCGTCCATGANCTGGCTTTGTTATTATTACAGTGTTATCTGCACCCAGCCAGTAAGTAGAGATATGGAGAGAGGGGACAGCTTTGTCGCGGACCTTTCTTTGGTTTCTTTTATGAACTCCACTGGTCGTCCATGGATTATAGGGGCTTTCCATTGTATATAAATAAACTTTCGTATCCTACTCTGCAAATCCCATTTTCCTTAAGCATATAGAAACCTATGATTCAAATTTTCATATGCTGCTGGTTTGGTGAGTTTAGTGATCATGGCTGGCTCACCTGATCTATCAGCTGAGTAGTAAGCCTCCTTGGGATAATTATAAATATCTCTTCCTATCAAAATGAGATTAGGAATGCGCCCTTTTTAAAGAGCCAGCCTGTCTTTCAATAGAAACTATTGGTAATTACCTTAGTCATTCTCTTATATAGTGTAGTCCCCATAGCAATGGGCCTCGGTCTAGTGAGGTTTTGCTTTTTTAGGAATCATTGCTAGGAATAAGGATTGAATTGCACCTGGTTTGCTCCTGTTTGACTTCAATTACCATATGGAAATGGAGATCGTCCAATATTGTATTCCAGCACTGCCCCTGAATTAATCAACCAAGTAGAAGTTGAAGTTCAGTTGGAATCCATATAGTCTAGTAGTTTTTTACTATGAATAGCCCCCTATTGTTGATAGAGAGCTTACTGCCCCTCCCTTTATAGTCGCGACTGTTGTCATGGAAAAAGAGTTTATTTTCTGTCAAAGAAGCATGTTTAACACATCCTATAGCATAAAGGCATTCGAGTCGCGTCTAAACTAAATGTTGGGCAAGGGCCCGTACTCTCTCTTCTGTGGATACGCTATCCCTTCCGGCTATGGTATGGGGAAGGGGAGGTGAGATCTACTCATTGATTTTATATTAGATGAGCGGCCGTACTATGATCGTTCGGGAGACATGGGCCCACGCGCTACACACAAGAATGAATTATTATGCGGTCGGTAAACTCTTTCCTTTCTGTGGGCAGCCTCTCAAATCGGATCACGTATTTTTAAATATGTCGTTACATCATGTACATGTATTCAGTTTTCTATTTTTTTTATGTTCTTGCTCGTGCCCGGATAGAAAAATGGGCACGACTCCCCCTCTCCCCGTTCTACTATCCAAACAGGCCGGCCGTTCTAAGTTTCGGTATTGGGTCGGATAGGCCAGATCCAATCGGATCTAATCGTAGCTTCGAGTTCAGGTGTCGTACTGCGGCCGGACCGAAAAGTAGGGGGACAACGAACCTCCTTCCAAGAGGCTAAGGTTGCTTGCTAACTCTCAGCCACTTGTTAG